>JAHRHJ020000396.1:0-76190 GCA_019776745.2 Taxus chinensis
TAAGGTGGTTGATCAGGAAATTTTCATTCACAAGATTAATATAAACATACACAAGACTGCAAAATAACTTGGAAAGGCATAAAATACTTCACACTCAGAGGGAAAAACTGGCAGAAATTGCTTCAGTACTCCTATATCCAAAAATTCCTCCTTGTGCCTTGCAAGGGCACACAATATATAGCAAAATAAATTCTCTCACCCTTCCTAAAAATAGCCTAAGGCTATACTCGCCCATGCATCCTAATTTTATCCTTTATTTAATAATAAATAAAGGAATAAAATAATACAAACTAGAGCATGCAATTTAAAAATAGGTATTAATGGCCTTAAATACAATACAACCAAACTGAAGTTGACTGTTCTATTTTTAAGGAAAGAATGGGTGGATAATTTGCTAATAATAAAATTTGCTTGCTAGGCAAGTCTTCCTCCTTTGAGCATGCAAATTCGTCATCTTCTCTGTTTTGTCTTCTTGTGAAGCATGCAACAATACAGATCTCTGTATGTGAGAAAATAATTACAATACTTAGCACTATTTGCAAAACAATTATTCTTGTGGGCACCACCCCCCATGTGCACATGTTCTGATATTTAACATCTTTTCCTGAGTGGTCACATGAGTGACACTTTACAACTTCACTCCAACCTCCTTGAAGTGGGGACCACCTTTAGCTTGCTTGGTCTGGCCACCTTTGTGGACTTAGCATAATGCAGAAAGGGTTGACCATTTTACATGGCACATGCTAACCATATTCACCACCCTTTTGATGATATACACATGCATATATTTTGAAAATCACCTTTTTGGTGATCATTAGGCACAAAGTGGTCGGCTTTTGATTTATTGATATACTGCATGGTATAGTTTGGACTTTTAAAAGTCTTGGCAATGATTAATTATTTGACATGTGGGTTGTCCCCTCCTCATGGTGACTCACCCCTCAGTAAACTCGGTCGGTGGTAAACTTAACTCAAATGGAGTTAGCTTGGATATCTGGTAGAGGATCATCCTGGGCCTTTGATCTCTGTACTTGTGTTTCGATGTCGTTGATCCTTTTACCTATGGTTAGGGTTTCTGAATTGGCTTTGAATGTGATCGGTGGTGAACTAACCATGGTTATTCCTTTTTATCTCTGTGCATGGCTTTCGACCTTTGATCTATGTACTTGTTGAAGCTTGATCGTTGATGCTTGATCATTGATTAGGGTTTGTTAACTCTACTCTCAAGCTGGCTGTAGAAGTAAACTTCAAGCATGATGATCATTTCATTTCATTTTTGAGCTCGTGGGTGAAGCCCTGGCAAAATTTTGTGGCCTGCCATTGTTGAAGATTCGAGCTCAGATCAGCTTCTGTCTTTCTGAAACTTGGTTCTTAATCGGTGCTTCATTTTGGTCTGTAAACTGGTAAGATTTAATTTGACATCTCTGTAGCTCTGTATTTGTGAGGTCTGGAATTTGAGCTCGAGGTACTGGCATTTCTCCTTTGCGAGCTTGGCTTATGTGGTAAGGACCCTCTATTCTTGAGGTTTTACCAAGGTTGTTTAAACTTTTTGAACTTAATAGCCAGCATCTAGCTTTTCTAAGCCTTGGATTTCTTGCAAGATTCTGATCATGAGCAATATTTTTTCTTTTACATGAATTTCGAGAACGATTTCAGTTTTGGTTGCTCATTTGGGTCTGCATTTCTGTGTGCTTGGAGCTCTGTGAGGACTATGCATGTTCGAATTTTTTGGTAAGTGCTATTTCAGAGTTCGAATACCCATTTCATTTGAGTTGTACCTATGTATTTTTCCTTGTGGTGAGCCTTTGAGCTCGATTTGTTACCTGAAACTTGTTAAAATCCATTTTTGAGCATAGAGTTTGTTTTTTTACTGGAATGATGACTGCCATTGTAAACTTGTAGATCTTCATATTTTCTGATATGGTATTTGTGATTTCACTTGAACAACTAAAACAAAAATTTTTTTCTTGTGTTTGCTCCTTTCTATTGGTTAGCTATCATTGTGACTATTTTGAGCTTGGGCTTTCATTATACATTCAGCTTTCTGTAATTTTTGAACCTGTAGCTCACTTACATCTTTCTGAGATTCATCTTTTCCTCTATAATATGAGGGTTTCTGCTAGTCAGACTTGATCTCTTATGTATGTGACTCATTGTCTGATTTACAACTTTTGAGGATTTGACAAGTTTCAATTCAATCGGTGAGCTATTAATGTTTCTCTGACTTCTTGATACATGTTGATGGGTTTTCTGATACACTCAAGATCACTTGATCTAATTTTGTTGACTTCATTTCCTCTCATGGGTATTTAATTTTCTTAAGAAATGGATCATTGTTCTCCTATCTGGCTCATTTTGCTTCAACCTACAGAAATGACTTGTAGATTTGCTATATAACTTTCCAAAACATTACTTGTTTTAAAAAGTTTGAACCTTAGATCCTTCTAGATAGGTACTTGTTGTCCATTTCCTTTCAAAATTGAATTCTGGTATATGTAAAATCCCTTGTATTTAACATTCCAGTACCTTGTTATTCTTCACTCTAGAGTTCTTCCTCATCCAGATTTGATTTCTCTGACTATAACCTGATGTGATTTGCAAAGGATTAAACTGATGTTGATAAGAGTTATGAAATCTCTTATCTCTTTCAGTTCATTTTTGAAATGCCTATTTATAACTTGTAGTTGCACTTATACTCTTTGATACCTACAGTAATTTTAAACGATTCTTGATCTATTTTGATGCAATTATCAAGCATAAACCTTAATTCAGATGCTTTGTTTTGTACTGAAATCTTCTTCCATTTGTAGAAAATATCTGAGTTTCAATTACATTGGTCCTCCTTTTCAGCATGTATATGCTTCTTTCTTCTTTGCTGTAATCTGTATCTGTTCCCGTAGCAACTAAAAATTGCCTGTATCAACTAAAAATTACGTAGCAATAGTTATCCTTTTATCGCTTACAAGTGGCCTTATGGAAACTGTAAATGGCTCATGTGTGTAACACCATTTAGAGGGCATAACCTTTCATTTAGGAATTCTACTAAAAATGTTGTACTCTTATTTTTGCTTAAATAATGTACTTCCCTTTGATGCTTTCTTCAGTTCACTTAGATCTAAAATACTTGACTGTGAAAGTATATCAGTAGTTGCATTCTTTCTATCTGTGAATATGTAATCTGTACCTACTTTTTTTGAAAAGTAGGAACAATATCTTAACTATTTCAGATATTATTTCCATGGTATATACCTTGATTTATATGTTTTATTTCCTTTCTGCAATTATTTCTCACTTAGATGCTTGCTGGAAAATTTGAAATGTTGGTTTTTCATGGCGAAGCCCTGGAAATTTTTTTCCACAATATTTTCTTTAATGCATTTCCAGAAGTAGCAGTTGTATTTTCTGATCCAAAATACAGAAAATGACACCTTTCTTGCTGGACTGATATAGCAAATTGAGAACTGGAAAGATGTTAGCTGTTTATCTTGATCATATCATGTTTTTCTGTTTCCTGTATCACTTATTTGATTTGCATAGTTCTTTTAAAGCATGTAGTAATTGAAAACAACATGATGAAAAGTTGTAAATGTCCATTTTACATGGCAAAGCCCTGTCAAAATTTTCCCAGAATCTTCTCTCTCATCCTGTTTCAGCTGTTTTCCCTTTTCTATCTAGCCTCAGCTTCTTGAAATCTGATCCTTCTTCTTCTGCTGCAACTAAAACAAGTGTTATTTCTTTTCCAGTCTCTCCTTTGCACTGTTACTTCTTCCATTTGTAGAATAGTTGCTGAAAACTTCAAGTTACATTCTTCCTTCTCCTTAGCATGTACTTATGACTTGTCAAATTTTCATGGCTGCAACCTGTACCTGCACACTTAAGAAAACAGTTAGAAAAATAATTAGGCTTTTTGGCCTCTCTTATGTCCATGTTTTCTTCTTTCTTTCTTTTCTCTTTTCTTCTTCCTAAGTGAATAAATCATGTATGCATTTCCGATCTTTCAGTAGAATATATCTCCTGTTATTTAAGATTCATATGCATGAAATAGGACAGTGTAGGAATATGATTTAATCCCTGAGCTCGTAACTGACAGTTAATTTTCCCTTCCTTTTCAGGTACATGGCCTCTACAACAGAGATGAAGAAAGCTGGAGCAAAGATGCTTCGATCAAAGAAAGAAACTCCCAAGACAGTGATGGGTTAACTCATACTCTTTTACTTTCTCTTTCATGCATGTGTACCTTTGATTTCAGTAGCTGTACTTTACTTTTCAGTTACATCCCATGGCTTGTGTGGGAAACATTTGATTCTCCTTGTGAATAAAGCATTGAATTCTGTAAATGAGTTGTATATCTCTTTCTGCATTTCTGCTTTCTGTATGGATTGTATAATGAACTAAACAACTCAGTAACATAATTGAATGTCTTAATCATGAAGGAAAAGTTTAAAGAACCTGTAACATTCAGTAATGAACTCTGATTTTCTGTAATCTGCACTTATGTTTGCTGTTCCAAAACCAAACACTTCACCTATTCTGCAATTCGGTGTCTTCATCAAGACAACACAGCTGTCCTTTCGGGGATTTTGTGTTCTTTTGCTGAAGGCATCATGAAATTACAGACTATGTGATCTGTTACATTTTGTAACAGTACACATAACTGCAGATTTCATGTAATCTTTTAAATAAATCAATAGTAACGATATAATTTGATATAATTCTCCCCTAGCTTTAGTATACTTCACCAATGCTATCTAAAAGCATATCACATAGAGTAAAATCTCTATTCTAATTTTAAGATTCAATAATCCTTTAATTTATTATATGGTTGCTTGAAAGGTCATATAGTGTCCAAATAGCCAAACATTGGGACTTTTGAAATCTCGTGAAATAGTCAAATTGTAAATATTTTCCTCTAAAATTTTCTCTAGATTTAAAAGTTTCGGAATGCATCCATGGTGAGTATCAATCCACAAGACTATTTCTAATTTTTATAGATATTTGCATAAAAATTCATGTTTCTTCATTGAAATATGTTTATGTGATTCAAAATTCATGTTGCTTAAAAATCCTAGACACTCTTTTGATCCATAAAAAAAACAAAAGATATTGAATTTAATTGAATCACACACAATCCAAGGAATATGAGAAATATACTTAACTAAATTTTGTATAAACTGAAGGCAATAAGTAAAATTAAATCAAACCACCAAGAATCAAAACTATGTATATAATCTATTAAATAAATATAGTCCATTTACTAAGTTTATGAAAGAGGTTTTTCAACATAATAGATATTCAATATAACTATATTCACCAAGATGAATGAGTAATCATTTATGTTCTAGCAACTCTCTAAACAAATTATTTATTGATGCGGATTTGATGTTTTTTCTTTCGGAGGCCATAATATTTTATATGGGACCCGAAATGACTCTATTTTATACATACATATTTAAAAATATCTATTTCATTTAAATTACTAAAAAAACTAATGAGCTCAATACCAGGGAGAACAAAGAAAATCTATGCAAAATGAGTATCAATATTTTCCTATTATACAATTTTTTCACGCATGAAAGTAGCTGAGCCAGAAGGATAAAAAAGTGTCTTCTTTAAAATAAAATATTTTCGAGTTATTTTATATCTTTCGTATCAATGCAATCAAAATAATTTTTGTCTACATCAAACCTGTGTGTCACTGTTTTATTTTAAAATTTTAATAAAAAAAATTAATATGAAATAAAACCAACTAAATGTGCTAACATAATAAATGTATATAAATAAAAATAAAAAATGAAATCAAATAAATACAAATAAAAAGAAGCGAAAAAGGTAAGAAGATATACTTAAATAAAGGATCTTTGTTTTTCTTTATTATATATAACATAGAGATGCTACAAGGTAAGAACAAGAAAATCTTCTATTTTAAAATTTCTCATTAACTAAAATAAAATAAAAACCCACAAATATTTTAAATTAGATGAATATGTTAGATTTATTGGATTTCTCTATTTAAATGTATATGATATAAATAGATTTATCATATATAGATTTGAAATTTATCATATATATTAGACAATTTAACTATACAATTATATAATGCCGTCATGTGTTGTCGTCATTTAAGAATAACTACTTGTAATTATAAATAAATAAAAAATTACATATCAAATTTAATTTTAAGTTGATATATCGATTTAATATTTGAGTTTGCTCAATCAAAAAAAAATTGTAAAAAATGAAATGGACATGTCTTAAATATTAAATATCATTATTCTTAATATTAATTACATGATATTACAATTAAGTTGAAATAAAAAAGAATCAAATTATAAGTTGGTATCGAATGGTTGTTGGTCAGTTGGTGAAGTTGTTTCGCTCTCAAAGAGCCCACCAGGGTTCCATTCTTGTTGAGGCAAAGGCCCGGAGTGATGTGGTACCATAACTTGTGGAGACCATAACTTCTTATCTGACCATTGGATCATCTTGAAATTTTTAGGGACAACTTTGCTTGCAAGGTTGTGGCCATTTCGGCACATTTTTGGGGCCGGACTCCTTCACCTAGTGGCCTAAAATTGGCTCCGAACGACATTTTTTCACTTTTGACTAGGTCTTAGAAGTTTAATAATTTTTGTTGTGCTTGTTAGAATAAGTCAAAATTGTGCGTGAGCCTTAACTTATGAAGACATATTTGGCACACAAATTTTGGGGCCCATCCGAGTTGTTTTGCTAGTAGGTAATTTTTGGCATTTTAGGGTTTTTTTACATTTTAGGGTTTTTAGAGTAGACGTGAAATAAAAGGAGGATTGTAATGATGTAAAAGTTTAATGTGGATTCCAGAATGATAAGAAAGCTATTTTGAAGCTTCATGGTTTTTATTTGTAGGTCCTTCTTGTGTGTGTTTTGGAGGTATTAGTCAACCTCATGCAACTGGAGCCACAACTTTTCCCCTGGTTGAAAATCTACTGTCTTTCATTGTAAGGGGATTATTTCCATCGTGATCAGTACATCATAGTTTGGAAGCGTTTTTCTAACGCTGCTCTCTATTTAGTAGCATTTTTCAATTTTAGGGGACAATCTAACCAAGTATGTGGGTTTTCTCCTTTTTCTCAAGCCCGCATAAATTTTTTGTGTACTAGGCATGTAAGTAATCCTAATTTATATTAATTTACATTAGGACACATAAAGTGAAAAAAATATGTTTTTATTTTAATAGGTTTCACCTCGACTATGGAAACATCTTCGTAACCAAATCTAAAGTATTTGATTATGATGAAATTTTTGTTCTCTGTCTATATTTTTTAATTTTGATAGGTTAAATAACTAGGCTATAAACCGCCCCCTTCTGAAAGATAAAAGAGATACACCTACGATCTACTCAAAATTTGAATGTTGTTATTTTGACACGAACCAAAAATAGTTCAGTAGATCGGCGATGTTCACCTTGAAGGTATTTAGGATGTTCAAAGACTACATAACACACCAAAAATACCAACACAAAAACAACGCAGTGAAATACAGGATAACTTTTTTTTTTTTGACTTGCTTTGACTCAACATGACACAACATGTCGTCACAAGGTTACAACCAACACTTGGAACCACTTGTTACGGGGAAGACCACAAGGTCAGCACAGAAACGTTCACACCTATCAAGGACAATGTACTCTTCTTTTGACAGGACAACATGGAAGTCCAGACCACATGACACACTTACAGCTAGGGCATCCCATGAGGAATTTCTTGTTAAATTTTATTGTTTACCAAAGTGTCTCTTCATTCTTAACTTACGTTCTTATAAAATTTTATGTAATGATTCACACGCAATTCTTTTCACAAGGGAGAACTTCTTTCTTTTCAACGGTTGACTAAATAGCTTAAGGCCAAGCTTTCTAAACTGGGATCATCAAATTGGATGTCCAAAACTTTCTTATTCATTTGATTTTAAAACATTTTCCATTTCTTACAAGGTTAATTAATCTTATTCAAGCCACTAACACATATTCCACACCTCTGTTGCACAGGTGAAGGCATAAGTTCCGATTGAGTGAAAAGTACCGCTTAGGGTTCATAACAATAGCCTTCTTGTTTAAGGATTAAATTTTGACCTTGTTTAAGAAATATCACCATGGATTAAGGCATGGGTTAATAGAATAGGACAATAGAATTTAGCTTCAGGGTCACATTGTTTACTATCAATCTTTCATTGAGGTTAAGAGTTTATCGTGAATGGTTAAATGTTCTATCTAGACTTTACTTAATTAGGTTTGGCATAGGGGAACATTTCAAACGATAAAGAGAAATTTAAGGTTTTATTAATCACTTTCACTCCTACTTATTAAACCCTATCATTTTCTATAATCTAACCATTGATTTCACCATGAGATCATTTAAGGTTTCACTGTAGAAGGATAGTGTTTATTGGTTTGGCTCGGGAAATAAATAAGTAATCATATTTCGTTACAAAAGATAGTTTCCCCTTGATTGTTCCAGGTCTCAAGGCTATCAAGTAGATCACATCTACATTAATACATTCATATATATAAATTTTAGATTAACTTTTATAAAGACTATCCAGTTCACTTTATAGTGCTTACAACGCATTGCTACTAAGCCTTAGGAGGATTTACAACTCAACATTTTAACTCAAGAGAAAAGTTTAATAGTATTCGTTTGCGGAAACAAAACAAGGTTATATCAATTCATTCCAACAGGATGCACAAATCAAAGGGACATACTATCTCTATTGAATCATGACTAGGGAGCAAGAGAGTAATAACATGGGACAATCCCCGCTACTATACTAAGGGTTAAAATTCACTAGAATATCCCATAACCAAGCGGTAATCAAATTTCATCTTTCACATGATAGCCAAACAAACCAAAGTTTCAACAGTTACAACAACAATACTCTACAATACATTTACTAGGCACTGACCCTTCTTCTAAAATGTCCAAAGGCCCTTTCCAAATTTTATATCATAATACACATTCGTACAAAGGAACATCATAACCAAGATTGATGCAATAATCTACAAGTCTTTCCATCATCTAACCACGTAAGCCATCTGCAACAAATTTTCTACAAGAGTCAGTTCACGAGAACTGAGCAAGATAAGGCTACACCAAACCACCATAACTATTATCTAACAATATCACAAAAAGGAAGCACTTTATTACAAGAATTGGTTCAAATCTCTAAACACTACTAACACATCAAGTCATAATAAAGTCTTCATCATGCCAATCAAAGAAGGAGAAGACCTTGTACTTCAGTTAGGAGCAAAACAATGAAAGTAATAATCGTATGAGAATGGCCCTTAGCCCTATAAGGAGATATAAACAATCTAGCAAAGAACAGAATTCCCATCAAGTAAGTAAATAACAATAATTACAAGATTGAGATTTGATATAAATAGACCAACCATCTAGAATTTTATCAAAGGTACCAATGCATAGGCTAAAATAATACATTTCTAAAAGAACAAAAGTCGATCGGCCCAAGAAAGGGGAAACACGGGTTTCAAAATTTAACACAAAAAGTCATGAACAAATGAGTTTCAAACCGGAAATCCAATAGAGTTTACACACAATATAAGTTTCAAAGCGAAGGCATAGTATACTAGTTTGACCATTAACTACAAAATTTTCCCATCATCCAAGAAGGGTCAAGGTCTTATAGGCTAGTAGCTAGCATGCGAGAGGATAAGGGGGCTCCGTCACACAAGAGTAAACAATAATGTCATCAACAATTTTTAATACACTAAAGGCTTGCAAACTTCCACAACAATTCTAATGTCTAATTCAGTTAAAATAAATTATCCATTTCCCGAAACAACCATATTTTACAGCAACCCTTGGTAACACAGTCAACGTCACACAAATAGGTACAAGCATAATTTCTAAGTGACTTTATCAACACAAAACCTTCCGCTATGAATTCATAAGATTATCACACGAAGGCTGGGTTTTTCCCGAAGGTCAATCACATTTAAGGAATCTCCATCACAACCTATTACAGTAATTACGTGCATAAAAACTGACCAATATTAATTAATAGCGTTAACATTACAAGGGGGAAAATAATGTAAGTTAGGAAAGATAGAAGAGCGCCATCAGAAATAATTCTGAGAGGGGGATAGACCAAACTATTCTAGTGTCGACGAGGTATTGGATTCGCACAATGAAACCTTCAGCTTAGTTGATCCGAAAAGCTAGTTATGATTCAAGTTGATAGGCATGGTCAAGGTACTTCTTGAGGATGGCCTTAAAAAAATCCTAGAAACAAGATGAAGGATAGTATAAGAGTCTAAACACACGAGACGGAAAAACACGTTGCACACGAACCCTTTTATTCTACCAGTTTTAATACCGAAACTCTAAGCTGGCTAGCCCACGCATTGCTCGCACAATCCTACAATCTTTCTTTCTCGATGCCAATAGGTTATCGAAGGGACTTGTGAAGGAGCTAACAAAAAACGTCAAGGAAAAACTTGGGTGCTAGGACGGGGGTTTCATAGTTAATGTAAACTTACTTCCATGATAACGAAAATTCTAACTTGATCAACATAATAACTTGCAACTCATTCGCAGAGAAGAATTAACACATAAACAAACAGACAAAGTTCTATCATTCGAGTAAGAGAAAACATAACATTCAAAGGAGAGGGCACACGCATCCTTTCGACCCACATTCTGTCAACGATAAAAGCTAAAACAAGAAGACACAAGCAGAAAGGGAAATCTCCCATCATGACATCCAACTGACAAATCAATGCAAGGAAAAGTGGTTCGATTTCACAATATTTTTAAATAAAATAACAGTAGAAAAGTGTAGAAATATCTTGCCTGTTTCTCCAGCTTCAACAGGTCGTACAGACTCCACATGAGCCAGCATAAAACAATAGCATGAGACAAGGATGTTAGCACTGCTGCTGGCGATGTCGAAGGGCCAAATGTGATAACTGGATAGACAGATGGGGCAGAAAATTTAACAGTTGAGTCCTTTCGCAAATCCACCTCACACTGCCTCGTAGAACGCTTCTGCACTGGAAACAACTCGAGGAGATTGTCTTCCATCTTTCCTCGCTTCAGCAGTCCTATGAGGTCATCAAGACTGTTATCAACCAAGTATTCCTTGAAAAAGTCTGTGATGAATAAAAGCACGATGCCCTTGGCCACAAGACAACCCAATTAATCCAGAGAAAAAGACCATATAGAATGACAAAGTTGGAGAAAAGAAATATCAAGAGACGCTCTCCTCGTAGTCTCCTAGCATTGGATTTACTGCAGGGTTTTTCTCACATTTCTTGCTCTGCCTAAGTAGCTTTCCATTTCCTTCAAGCAGTACTCTCCTGCTTTTCCCAAACTCCACCTACTCTTCTTCTTGCTTTTCATCCCAGAGATGCATACCATACATCGGATTTGATGAAGTAAATAGCACAGTCCAGTCCTCTTAACACTCAGAAAAGAATAATTTTTGAAAGTGAAAATAAAGTCTGATTTCTTCTTATCGCTGCAAGTTCCATATGATGCACCTTGATATAGTGCAAATGTGCAGCCCATTGCTTACAGCCTGCTTCACTTAGCAGCACCAATAATCTCCATAAGAACATTGTCATTGGGATAAAAGTAGATTGAATAAAAAACACATTTCCAACACTTCAATTACAATCATACAATGCCAATGCCATCCGGTGCCAATCTTAATCTTAATCTCACAGCATCATGTAGAGAGGGTGGGTTGAAGGTGTTACACATTCTCCTTACTACACACAACTCCCTTGTAAACACTTTACATATCTTCAACCATTGCAGACCTTCATTTCCGAGAAAGCCCTGTTCACTCAGCGCATGCTCTGAAACTGACAAATATCCTGCTACCTTCATCTCCCAAGACATTTTCTCCAACATTGCATAGATCTCCTGCCCGTGGGTGTGATCTGTCCCTTACACAAAAGCATGCACCATTTTATTGCCTTCAAACCAACTACATCCTGTTTCTTTTTAATTCTTCTATCCTTCATCGATTTGGGGACAGCATCAAACTCTCGGTGCAAACATTACAGTTGTAGCTTGTAAGGTGTGAAAAATCCAACAGAAACCCTTATGCCTGCCAGCTTAGTGACTTGTTGAGGAAACTCACATAATAGCAAAGTAAATCGCGCTTCAGGAAAATACTGAAATGTTTGCTATATGCTTTGCATTTGCTCTCTTAGAAAGTTTAGGTGTAAGTAAAAAGGTAGGTGGAGGGCTCTTTATATAGCCCAAAGGATAAAGGATTCAACACATTCTCATGAATGTGGGATAAAGGTAAAACATGATTAGGAATGGATAAGGTTGCTTTATTAAAGGTAACCTTACTTTAGAAGGGTTTAATACATGTTTAGCAAGTCATGGGAGTTGGGGGGTATTTTAATTAATCAAAGGTGATTAATTAATAGGTAGGTGTAAGCTTATAGAAGCCAATTAGAGGAATATTAGTGCGATTTAGGCTATTAAAAGGGGATTAAATCAATTAAATATTGATTTATTGGTTAAATGGAAGGGAAAGACTAATTAATTAATAATAATTAATTAATCTAGATAAGAAGGGGTGATTTATTAACGGAAGGTCGTTAATTAGGGTATTTGTTGGATAGGCAACTTAATTAATTAGCTTAGTGTAATTAATTAATGATGATATGAGGGAAAATGAGTGCTTTTGACGATATGTCGTTGATTTGCGAGAAAGGGGATAATTAGCACAATTTAAGTATTTAAATTGCTTGGGCGTAATTATAGGTGTCTACATTTGCCCCTCTTTGGGGTGGCATAAGTGATGCCACTTCAAAGATAGTAGACAAAAGAGATTTTGAAGAGATGGAAGAAAAATTAGTAGGAGGGAGAGATGCCCCCTCGAGTGTCGATGGGGTGATAGAAGAACTCGATCGACGATCGAAAAAGATGAGAAGTAGGTAGAAGAATGGGGACGAGGCAGGATGCCCCGAGGAGAGGGAGAATTAGGGGTGAAAGGGAAGTGGTGTAGAAGAAATATGGATGAGGGGAGAGAAGAGCTTAACCTCTAGCCGCTTATTTGTTTGGAACAAATTTGATGTCATCATATTGCCATAGGAACTACATCATCGGTCCTTATGAAAAATATAAGCATACGACAAAGGTAGAATGACATGAAAAGCCATACTACGAACAATTTTCCATTGCTGAAAGTACCAACTCCATGCAACATACAATAATGCAATGCAATACGAGAAGGAAACAAGCTCATATAACAGGGAAAACAAGTACGAACACACATATCTAACCCAACAACGGTCAAGACAGTTGTACAAATGTTTTGTTATCAGTGCTGAAGAGATCCACAAGTTTGTGATTGACGACAAGGGTTAAAAATGATGCCCCAAGCAAGGATACATGCAAGGGGAAATGAAAAATGGACACGGGGTCCATGAAAAGCATTTGTGCGCAACGAAACAGCACCAGGCAACCAAAAGTGCCCCAGAGTACAGACGAAGCAAGCAGCTAGCTTTTGTGAATGGTTGTGAATCCAGTGATCCGCGAGTCATATTAATCGGGGAAGATGTGAGACAAACCAATAGGATATGGAGAAAATACCATGCGCAAGACACAAGTTTCAGCCGTAAGAAGCAAGTTACCATTTTGTAGGGTGTTTTACTTTTTAGGAATTTTTTGAAAAATTTTTGCCTTGTTTTTAGATTTTTTTGATATATATATATATATATATATATATATATATATATATATATATTGTTTTTGTTGTTTTTGTTGTCAAAACAATAGAAGAAAGTAGAAGAAAGAAAAGTGAAGGGTTCTATTGGGCAACGAAAAATGTTCCCTAGGTGGAAGAAAAAGAGAAACAAAACGACAAATAATGTCCCTTGTGTTTAGTGGAAAAATTTTCTATTGTTTTTGTGTTTTTTCTCGAAACAATGTTCTATTGTTTTTTGTATTTGTGTGAAACAATTTTCTATTGTTTTTGTGTTTGTGTGAAACAATTTTCTATTGTTTTTTGTGTTTTCTGAAACAATTTTCTATTGTTTTTGTGTTTTTTAACAGTTTTCCCAAAGCTATGTGCAGGTAACCAAGAAAGCATGGATGCCCCCAGCGTTAGGTGGGGAATATACAAGGGCAGAAGCCACGCACTTATGAACAAGAAGGTGAAATCGTTGAGTTGCCCCCAACGTAAGATGGGAAATAACGAAAGACCACGTCCCTTACAGACGAATAGAAGAAGGCAAAGCCGGATCAAGGCTGGACTAGATGGTGTGCACAAGGAAACTCGAAGGTAGAACCAGGTCTAGGACAAAGACAACTACCCTTCTAATACAGAATGCTTGTGAACAACGAATCCTCCCGAGGCGCCGGAAACCGGTTTTCACCCAAGGACATGTCAAAGTGCCACAATTGCGTGGTTTTCACTAGTGGACGACCTGTTTTCTCTTCTTCTTCTTCTTCTTTTTTCTTTTTTTTTTTTTTTTTTATTTTTTTTTTGATTTTTTTTTTTTGACTTTCTTGTGCCATGTTTAGGCATAAAACCTCTTAAGATGCATGGAATTCATGGGCTCCCGGAGCTCATCACCATTGGGGTGAGCCAACTTGTATGCCCCTGTGCCATACTTGGCAACTATGACATAGGGTCCTAACCAGTGTGGTTCGAACTTCCCTTTCTTTTCTCGCTCTGCTCTGGTGTTGAACTGGTTCTCCTTCATAACTAAATCACCCACCTCAAACTGGCGAGGGATGATTCTCTTGTTGTAGTTGCGGGAGATTCTGTGTTGATATACTTTCAGGTGATTAAGAGCGCGAATGCGCCTCTCATCCAGGAGCTCTAACTCAGCCAATCTTGCCACTCGGTAATCTTCATCCTTATCCAAATAGTCCCGAAGAGAAATTCGCAGGGATGGGAGTTCAATCTCTAAAGGGATGATAGATTCTGTCCCGAACACGAGGGAATATGGCGTCGCACCCGTAGGAGTGCGAATTGATGTTCGGTAGGCCCAGAGGGCTGGGTGGATTTGTAGGTGCCAGTTTCGACCAGTTTTGCTAACCATCTTCTCCATTATCCTTACCAAAGTCTTGTTTGTTGCCTCAGCTTGTCCATTACCCTGAGGGTAATATGGCGTGGACCATTTCAATCTGATTTGGAACCGTTGGCAAAGACCTTTCACAGTTTTGTTCTTAAATGACTTCCCATTATCTGTGACAATGGCTGCAGGGATACCATATCGGCAAATAATGTGATTCATGATGAATTTAGAAATCTGTGCTCCTGTGACATAGGTTAAAGGGACAGCCTCCACCCATTTTGTAAAGTATTCTGTAGCTGTGATGATATGTGTATGACCATCAGATGAGGTAGGAGTAAGCTTCCCTATTAGATCAAGTCCCCACTTGGAGAATGGCCACGGGGTAGTGATTGGTTGCAATGGTTGCGATGGAGCATGGATGAAATTTCCATACTTTTGGCATAGCACACATTTTCTAACATAATTACAACAATCAGTTTCCATGGTGGGCCAATAGTAACCTACTCTTAACAGTTTCTTAGCCAAGACCATTCCGTTTGTATGTGCTCCGCATACTCCTTCGTGTACTTCTTTAATTGCCTGGATTGACTCCGGCACATCCAGACAACGTAACAGATTCCCATCGTAGCCACGACGATAAAGTGTACCTCCTAACAGGGTGTAACGGGCTATCTGGCGAATTAGGCTCTGCTTTTCAGAGCGGGAGATTTCGGGAGGGAATGTACTGTCCTTAAGATAGGTGAAAATGGGTTCATACCATGGTGAATGGGGACCAACAACCTCACAAGCCAAGCAAGATTCTGGCATGTCATACGCGGGCTGGCGTAGATTTTCTACGAAGAATGGCATATCATTGTTCCCTGGCGGAATACGAAGCATAGATCCCACCGTTGCCATAGCATCTGCCGATCTATTCTGCGCTCTTGGGATTTGCTCAAAGGTAATGCGCACAAAATACTCCTTCAGAGTTTCCACCAACTTCTTATAAGGTATGAGCTTGTCATCCTTAACTTTATACTCATCATTAACCTGTTTGATGATTAGCTGTGAATCACCTACAACCTTCACATGTTGAATATTCCACTTGATGGCTAGCTTCATCCCTGCAATGAGTGCTTCATATTCCGCAATGTTGTTCGTGCAAGGGAAGGCCAGGCGGAAAGCCTGTGGTATAGGATCACCTGAAGGAGTAATAAGGACCACTCCTGCACCTGAACCATGAAACGTAAAAGATCCATCAAAATGTATCTGCCATACGACAGATTCTTCAATGTAGAGCAAAGATGCATCTGGCAGATCCAGACTCAAAGGTTCTGTGCTTTGCAAAGGTGCTTCCGCTAGCTGGTCAGCAAGTACTTGTCCTTTAATTGATTTTTGATGGACAAATTCTATATCAAACTCACTGAGTAGAATGATCCAATTAGCCATTCTACCTGTGAGGGCGGGTTTGGACAACAAATACTTGAGTGGGTCGACCTTGGATATGAGCTTGGTCTTAGTATTTAGCAGGTAATGGCGAAGTTTCTGAAAGGTAAAAACAACAGCCAAGCAAGCCTTCTCAATCTGAGGATAATTACGTTCATAGGCGATGAGGGTGCGACTCAGATAGTACACTGCTTTCTCTTTATGGCTAAGGTCATATTGGGCGAGCAGTGCACCAATAGCATATTGCGTAGCGGAAATATAGAGCAAAAGTGGTTCTCCCGGAGTGGGAGGCATGAGGACAGGTGGATTAGCCAGGTACTGTTTAAGCAAAGCAAAGGCTTGTTGTTGCTCAGGTCCCCAGATGAAAGTGATGTCCTTCTTAAGCAAATGAGTGAATGAGTGACATTTATCTGCAAGCTGGGAGATAAAGCGGCGAATGGCTTGAATTTTCCCTTGCAAGCTACGCAGTTGCTTGATATTCTCAGGTGGAGGCATTTCTGTGATGGCAGATACTTTAGCAGGGTCTACCTCAATACCTCGTCTTGACACGATGAAGCCTAATAGTTTCCCAGATAGCACACCAAAGACACACTTCTTTGGATTTAGCCTGACTTTGTATTCACGTAGGCGTTCAAAGATACGCCGCAAAATGATAGGATGTTCCTCTCTTGTTTTGGACTTTCCCAGGATGTCATCTACATAGTCTTCCATGATGTCATGAATCATATCATGAAATATTACTGTCATGGCCCGCTGATAAGTTGCTCCCGCATTCTTAAGGCCGAATGGCATCACCTGATAACAGAAGGTGCCCCAAGGAGTTGTGAAAGCTGTTTTGTGTTGGTCTTCCTCAGCGATCTTAATTTGATTATAACCCGAAAAGCCATCCATAAGTGATAGCATTTCATACCCTGCGGTTGAGTCAACAATCATGTCAATGTTGGGCAACGGAAAGTCATCTTTAGGGCAAGCTTTATTGATGTCCCTAAAATCTGTGCAAATTCGGATACCAATAGGTTTCTTCTGGACAGGAACAATGTTCGATATCCATTCAGAATAATCAATTGGCCTGATGAATCCTGCTGCAAGCAACCTTTCCAACTCTTCTTTAACTAACAAGGCCACTCTTGGGTGCATCTTTCGAAGCTTCTGTTTGATAGGCTTAGCGTCTGCGTGCACAACCAAGTTATGCACGACCAAAGTTGGATCTAAGCCGGGCATGTCTTTGTAAGACCATGCGAACACATCAATAAACTCTCGCAGTAGCATAGTGAACGTCTTTTGTTCTCTGGCTGAGAGTGATGCTCCCAATTTTACTATCTTGGGATCTTCTTCAGTACCAATATTGACATCAATGGTTTCTTCAACTAACAATTTTGATAAATCCTCCATACGCGTGGGATCGGGAGGTAGGTTGAGATCTTCATCCAAGGATGTCTCTACGAGATTTTCATCCTTGGCGTGGTCACTTTGTTTGTCCTTTGATTTTCTTATTTGTTTGTCAGCCAATGCCTCAAAGAGGTTTTCACTGTGTGACTTGGACTTTGATTTTTGCCGAGGCTTTTCTTTAGAACTCTTGCCCTCGCTTTTCTTTAAATTTTGCTGACCACGAAGTTCAGCCTCCTCGCCGAAGTAGGCGCAGGTGTCTAAGTCGATAAAGAAACCCTTCTTGTGATCTCCAATGGGAATTGTATCCCTTATGCCCATGAACTCTGCAATAGCCTCGTCATTCTCGAATAAATCTAGTGGCACGTGACGTTGTTGGTCCCATTCAACAAGGGAGGGGTATACAAGGTCAAGGGTTGGTTCATTGGGGGTGATGGTTAGGACAGCATTATTCATGAAAAGGTTCGTGGAGGCCAGATCCTCATATTGGCTACAACAGGAATCCGTATCGCTGTCTAGATAATCGGAGCTATCCTCATGCTCAGAACAAGTCGCATCTTGATCGTTGGGGTGTGCTCCATAAGGGCGAATCCCAATGCCATATCTTTCTGTTTTGAAATGTGGAAGAGGGACTGGTTCTCTTTGTCCTTGTTCATTCCTCCCACATCCTAGGCCTTTGTAGCCCATGGAGTACATCATTCTGCTAGATTTTTCATATTCTGGGGTTTGATAACAAGATGGCTGAGTGTCCTCAGGGACCCAAGTAGTAGGTGGATCAAGTAATTTTTCCTCAGCTAACAAGCCTCCAGGTAGGAACGACCCAATAGTATGTTCCTCTCTAGGTCTCCTGAAGCGGTAGTTGGGTCGACCTCTAGTCTTGGGCGACAAGGAGAGGTCAGAAACCAAGAGCGCTTGTTGTACATTATACTCCCCACAGCCATATTCCAGAATTTTCATCTCCCATGAATTAAATGGAGATGTTGAAGTAGATGCCCCATGAGTGCAAGAACTAAGAGAATTTGAATCTACTCGAGATTCCATGGCCTCAGAATGAAGAGGGACAGCTATATCTGTGGAGGGACATGCGTATGTACCCTTTCGTGCAAAGCTATTAAGAGCTCTACAATGAGCAAAGGGCTCTGAGTCTCCTGGTATTGTTACTGTATGTCCCTCATGCTTCAGCTTGATGCATTGATGAAATGTTGATGGCACTGCTTGCATGGCATGGATCCATGGTCGGCCTAGAAGCATATTATATGGAAGTTCCAAGTCTAAGACGTGAAACTTTGTCTGATGGCAAGTGGGGCCCACCTCCATTGGCAGCGTAATGGTGCCTGCTGACTCTCTTTCCGCGTTGTCGTATGCGGTGATAGTGATGATATGGGACTCAAGATCTTCTTCCGTATGTCCCAATTGTTTGACTAATTTAAGCGTGCAGATGTTCAATCCAGATCCGTTATCCACAAGCACCCGTTTGATTTTCCTGCGGGTAACAACTACCTCAATGTATAAGGGAAGATTATGTGTAGGATTCTCGGTAGGGACCTCCCTATGGTTGAAAGTGAGATGCTCACTGGGTGCAATATTTGCCACCGCGGCTTGAAGGTATGCAGGATCGACTTCTAAAGGCACTCCCGACCCCTGAAGAGTTTGATACAAAATGTCCTTATGCACATTGGATATCTTGAGAAGATCTAAGATCGAGATCTTAGCAGGTGTCTTCTCAAGTTGTTCTAAAAGGTTATATTTACCAGTTTGTGGGGTCAACAGAGAGGGTTCTGGAATCACGAGGCGGGCACGCCTTGTTACCGCAGCGCAGTCCTTTCCCTTGATCCGGATGGTATTGACACGGTCAGTAGGGGAGCGAATACATCCGATAAGTGAATCGTAATGATTGTTATCTCTCTTGGTATACAAGTAATTCGTGGCTTTATAGGTTTGGGATGACTCTCCCCGATCCGGTTTTGCCTTTTCCGACTTATCATGCTTGGGGAATGGTTCCTTATAAATCCCCATTTTCTCGTTAGGTGTTTGCATGTGGCTAGGGTTATCCACCTCTATCTCCCCGTTGTCAATGAGGTCTTGAATATAGTGGCGAAGTCGCAAACATTTGTCTGTTTTATGACCTTTAACGCGATGCATTTCACAGTATTCATGCTCCTTATACCATGAAGGTTTAGGAGTGTTGTCATCAAATGGTTGCGTTGTAGGATAGGTCATCATGTGGGCCGCATCCAACTATTTTAGTATGACAGACAATGGTTCATTGAGGGAGGTGAATGTTCGTCGCTTTGGTGGTGGTTGAATTGGGCCCTTGGTCAGTTTAAAAGGTTGACTGGTTTGGACCGTTTGAACACGTTTGGAATCAGTGATTCCGTCTCCCACCACGTTTTTATTTTTGTTAAAGATCTTTGGATTTTCATTGGGTTTGACACTTTGGTTGTCTTTAGATTGGGTTTTGAGGGTGCCTTTGGCAATGAGAGCCTTTTCTATTTGAATCCCTTTCTCGATAACCTCCTCAAAGGTGCGGACACAATGCATTTGGAGGTGGAAAGCTATATCTGGGTTGAGATTAGGGATGAAAATACTGACTAGCTGCTTCTCAGGGAAAGCGCAAGGGAAGCGACTAGCTATCCCTCTCCATCGTTGGAGGAAGCTGGCGAAGGTCTCATTTGGGCGTTGTTTTGTGCCGCACAAGTCTGCCATGGTGATGTCACTCTCTATGTTATATGAGAAATGACGCACGAATCTTTCTGCCAATTCTGGCCAGGTGAAAATTGATCCTCGTGGTAAGCGCGTAAACCATTCCAATGCTTGACCTCCGAGACTCTTAGGAAAAAGTCTGATGAGGTAATTATCACTATAAGACACCTCTTGACATGCCATGTAGAAATCTTTAACATGATCCCTTGGGTCTCCCTTTCCTTTGTATTTGTCAAACTTTGGCATATCAAATTTCTTTGGAAAGGGTTGAAGGGTCATTGTCTTGTCAAAAGGATAGGGGCATAGTTCTTCGTATTGGTATTTCCTAATACTCCCTATATTGCTTTCTTGTATGCTCGCAAGTGTTGCTTTCATAGATTGCACTTCTTGTGCGAGCAATTGTTCTTTAGTGGGAGAAGCGGGGACGTGTACACGATGATACCCCATGTCTTCTTCTCCTTGGTTTTCTCGATGGAGTTCGTGGATCCTAAGGCCTTGACTTTTGAACGTTCTTGTTTGTGTCTTTCTGTACCTGGAAAGTAAACAAAGCTAGTTTTCAGCATAGGTTACTGAGTTGTTGTTGGATTGTGACTTGGTTTGTGTCTTCTTCTTCTAAAGGTTCTTCCTCTTCGTATTGTGGATGTTCTTCCCCTGTCTCATGTTCTATCTTGTTTCTTCGTGGCACTTTGATGAGGGGTATTCTATGCCCTACCACTTTATCATTTTCTGCGTAAGAAGTGGAAGCATGCCGCCTGTTAAAATATCTTCCATATTGATAAGGGGGCATTCTTCCTTAGTAGTGTCATTTGTAGGTAATATTGGTTCATTCTCGGTGGGCAATTTGGCCCCTAATTCCATGACCCGTGCCAAAACTCTATCTTTGTTTCTAAGGAGAAACTCATCTAGTAGAGTGGGGTCAAAATCAAAGTCTGCGTGTGGTGATTCTAATTCATTTCCACTATGATCGACCATTTCTTCTGTTTCCTTTTCTGCAGAAAATAGTGGTCCTAGATCATGTCCGATAAATGGGTTTGACCCTTGTCTGTTAGAGGTTTCCCAAGCTTGCGCCTGTTGTTCCTCATATGTTTGTTTCTTTAACCCTAGACGTGTTTTGGGAGCCATGTTTTCGTGATAAGTTTCACTAAGGTAAGTTGTAGATTTTTTCAAAATTCAATGTCTACCCCTAAGTGAAACACAAGATGTACGTGTTAAGAGTAAATTAACAGTGTGAGAATACCAATGTGATAGAGTGATAAAGTCACCAATGAAACAATCGTTTGGTACCAAAACTTAATCAAATGAAGTACCTCCTAGACTACGTTTCAAAGTAATTTGTGACGTCAGATGATTAACAAGATGTCTCCACTTATGCCAAGTTCAAAGGAATGAACAAGACGTAAGTAAATACATGAAGTTAAATGCGATCTCCCAATCAAGATATACGATGAGCAAGCTCAAGTCTGATTAAGACCTATATCTCAAAAAGTGCCAATTACGATTTGTGAATGACACAACAATATCACCAAGATATGTTAACCCACTTTGCAAGAAAGTGAAGTATTGATATCGAGGTGTTATTGATATAACACGCACAAATGGTAGTTCCTAGCACCTTTTGAAATCGAGGTAATAATAAAACTGAACAAAAAAAAGCTCAAAGTATAGCTAGGAATAGTTAAGAATGTGTGCAGCGTAACCGTACAATATAGGTATTTATGTCGAGTTTACAAGAAACAAGACGTAAATATCGAAATTGTAATGATACGAGACAAACAAGCTAACTCCTCTATGGAAGTCCGCAGTGATGAACCACGCCTAACTACAATGACGATCTTGACGTGGGTATCAAGATCACAATGGCTACCAAATGACGTGAAAACGCCTCCACTCACTTTAGACGTTTAACTAACCCAGCCGCAAACATGGATGGGCGTAAACGGACATAAAAGTGAGAGAAACAGTCGAATGGCAACACAAAGGTAATCACACCTCTTTTGATCAACAAAGTGTCAAAAGAATATGAAGGAAATAAATCAAGAAAAATGATGAAAAATGCTAGCCTCACTTCGGCAGAGTTTCGCCTCGCCCTAAGGCAAGTAAAAACTAGGCGAAAGTAATACGTCACACGTTTCTCAAAAAGAAGGTTCACAACTCAACACTGTTTTAAAATGGTCAAAGTGGGCTCCTGGCCAAAGTATATTCTCCTAGGTGGTTCTCTCGCCCTAGGTGTTACAAAGTTGCCACGAGCGAGCGCGATTTACCCAAAAAGTCGCACTGACTAGTTTGGGAGTATCTCGGCTTTACTTTACCCCCTTCAAGAACAGTAGGCAACTAGTGCGTCTACGTGTACTATCACTGGGGTCGCCACAACGGACAACCTGTAACTCTATCTCACAAAGGAATCACTAGTCAAGTAGGTAGTGCGGAGCACTTCCCGTTTCGTCCACAAGGTTCCCTCTTGCGTGGACTACTTTGGGGTTCCTGGAACCACCCCCATTGTTGTAGCTTAAGGCGTTATGCCAAAGGGGTTATGTTCCAGTTGAGCGGAGAGGGACGTACCCTTTTCCGAAACCTGCAATACAGTGTTTTGAATATGTTGTTCTTTTTATCTTGTTTAATTAGGTGTGGTTTGCTTGAACACCTTTTGGCAACCTGTATAACAACTGTATTAGTAGTTTTTGATTTCGTTTTGATTCCTCCTTTCTTTGACAAGCGTTTTTAGGTCCTGCACTCAAGCGTTAGTAGTTCTCCAAGAAAATCACATTATTTAAAAGAGGATTAAGAGTTGCTTTTGATTCTCAAGATCATCCAAGGATGCAAGAGAAGAGCATACACAACAAATAATCCAACTAAAAAGTAAAGAAAATCTTTTCAATCAATGAACCATACAAAATTCTTGATAAATGTTCATTCCCTTAAACCAAAAGTGAAAGATGAAGTTTCCAATTTACCAAATGTTATAAAATGAAGACTAAAGTTGCTTTTGATTCTCAAGATCACCCTAAGGTGCAAGAGAAGAGCATACACAAACTTTATCCCAACTATATAGAAATGGAAAACTTCAAATCAAAGGACCATTGAAAAATGCTTTGTAAAAGGTTCATTCCCTTAAGCAAAATGAATAATCAAATTTCCAAGTTTAATCCCAATGTTAAAAAGATATAGATCAAAGTTGTTTTTGATTCTCAAGATCACCAAAAGTTTCAAGATAAGATCATACACACGCTTTGGTCTAAATCGAGTAATCATGGAAATACAACATTCATCAAAACATTAGACATGTTAGAAAATGACCAGTTTTAAAATAACAGAAAAACCTGTAATTTCTGTGAGTATAAATCCAAATTTATGTTTTCATTACATATTTAATTTCAATACCTTTCCAACACAAAAAAAATGGAGTCATTTCGAGTTCGGGAGCAAAAGTTATGGCCTTCGGAAGATGGGTTACGCATATGCTCTTATGCTCATGGGTATGCACTTGACATGCACTCAAAAAATGTCAAAAAAAACGTCCCTTAATATGCAAAATGGGCAAATTTTTCCAACCAAGATTCAATTTTGACAACAACCCATCACATTAATATATGAATAGAAGAAACGCTATCAAACATTAACATACATGCTCAAGAATTTAAGATTTTCAAGAAATTGACAAAACTAGCATGTAGAATGATGAAAAAGTAAGCTCTAAAAATGAAAACATGATGAAATCTTGAAATTTTCTCACCAACATTAAATTTTGACAGCAACCCACCACATTAATATGTAAATAGAAGACTCAGCACTATCAAACACTAACCTACATGCTCAAGAATTGAAAATTTTCAAGAAATTGACAAAACTAGCATGTAAAATGTTGAAAAAGTAAGCTCTAAAAATGAAAACATGATGAAATCTTGAAATTTTCTCACCAAGATTAAATTTTGACAGCAACCCACCACATTAATATGTAAATAGAAGACTCAGCACTATCAAACACTAACCTACATGCTCAAGAATTTAAAATCTTCAAGAAATTGACAAAACTAGCATGTAGAATGTTGAAAAAGTAAGCTCTAAAAATGAAAACATGGAGAAATCTTGAAATTTTCCCCTCAATTCCAATTTTGACAGCACTTCACCTCCTTCATACCTACAAGGAAGACCCAACACATGCAAACTCAACAAAACAAGTTAAAAAAACAAGTTAGATCAACATGTGTAAAAGAGGGTTAGTAACCAAAAATAAAACTTAACTACAAAAACTTGAAATTAAGTGCAAAGGACAATGGAGTAAGTCCCACCGGGCGTGCCAAATGTGTGCATGTATACTTTGCTTAATGCTAAATCAAATGAAGCAAGAACTACCACCTAAAATAGTTCTACAATTTAGCTAAAACAAAGCATAAACACCATCATGATAAGAATTAAACAAGGGTTAGATGCTAGCATTCATCAATACAAACTTTGAAACTAACAATGCTAAATATCTAAACTCCTCTATTCTCTAACAACAAATAAATGAATGGACCTAAGTAAGCTCCATGGCTATCAAAATAGTTGTCCTTAATGCTCCAAGAACCTAGGAATGGGGGCTAATCAAAGTTGGGCTACAAGACCCTTTTGACACCTCCCATATGACCCAAGCACTTTAAGAAAGAGGCTTAACTCTTCAAGATGATGAACTCTCAAAAGGGCAAGGTGCAAGCTCTTAGTCTCTTTGCTATATGCTTTGCATTTGCTCTCTTAGAAAGTTTAGGTGTAAGTAAAAAGGTAGGTGGAGGGCTCTTTATATAGCCCAAAGGATAAAGGATTCAACACATTCTCATGAATGTGGGATAAAGGTAAAACATGATTAGGAATGGATAAGGTTGCTTTATTAAAGGTAACCTTACTTTAGAAGGGTTTAATACATGTTTAGCAAGTCATGGGAGTTGGGGGGTATTTTAATTAATCAAAGGTGATTAATTAATAGGTAGATGTAAGCTTATAGAAGCTAATTAGAGGAATATTAGTACGATTTAGGCTATTATAAGGGGATTAAATCAATTAAATATTGATTTATTGGTTAAATGGAAGGGAAAGCTAATTAATTAATAATAATTAATTAGTCTAGGTAGAAGGGGTGATTTATTAACGGAAGGTCGTTAATTAGGGTATTTGTTGGATAGGCAACTTAATTAATTAGCTTAGTGTAATTAATTAATGATGATATGAGGGAAAATGAGTGCTTTTGACGATATGTCGTTGATTTGCGAGAAAGGGGATAATTAGCACAATTTAAGTATTTAAATTGCTTGGGCGTAATTATAGGTGTCGTTATATATGTATTGATACACAGACACTCCTATTATATAGTTGATGATGTTAACTAGATGGATGATGTACTTGTATTTAATTTCCATTGTTATTGTGTATTATGGAAACTAGTTGAATTATGCATTATTAAGTCGAGGTCATGTAGGCATGATGGAGTCAGGTATAGGCATGGTGGATTTTAGGTGATTTAGGCATGATGGATTCATGTATAGGCATGGTGGATTTTAGGTGATTTAGGCATGATGGATTTGAGGTATAGGAATGGTTTGGTCATATTTTTGTGTTTGATTTAGTTTCCAAGTTATTGGTATTATGGGAAATAAATGATGATGTATATACATGTTGTGTTTTAAATTTCCAAGTATTTGATATCATGGAAAATGTGAAATGAGTTAGGTAGAATATGGATATGGTGGTAAAATGGTAAATGTGATGAAACAATGCCTGTTTGTTGTGATATATTAATTTCCAATTTTTGCGGGATGAATAGAAACTAACTAGGGTATAATATGCACATAAAAAAGGGGGGAAATAGTTAGGGGTAAAATTGGCCAAGCTAACCTCCAAGGGCCCCATGCCCTATGAGTGCTGCCTATATAGCCCCATCGAGAAGTGGCCTCAGACCGATGTAGTTCTCCCATAAGCTAGAGAAGAATATGATGAGGTAGATGAATAGGTTGGTAGGTTTTATGCATGATGGATTTGAGTTCATTTAGGCATATTTGAGTTTAGGTTGAATAGGCATGGTTGAGTTTAGATCGAATAGGCATGGTTGAGTTTAGGTCGAATAGATATGGGTGATTGTAGTGGAAGAGGAATTCCTAGAATGTAGGTGTCGAAGGTCTGGTATTTTTTAGGAGGATAAATAATTAAGAAAATAGGTGAATGGTAAGATGAAATAAAAATCACATTATTTGTAAGAACCATTATGATTCTATCATACCAAAGATTGTCTTTTGAACGTAAGAACCTAAAGGCATTGCAATGATTGACTTTTATAAGGGTGAAGAAAGTCACATGATCATGAAATGTCACATTTGCAGCACATCCCTTGAGCAGGTAGAAGATTAAAAAGGAAATACGGTGAGGTGAAATGGGTTGTTTTAGAGTAACCTTGGTGGGAGACAACATGCCTCTTTTATAAGATACCCAAAACTAAAATAGGAAAGTCCATGACAATAAAGTTATGTTGTTATTTTTTCTTTTGTTTTATAGATTGATCGATGTGGGACGTCTATATGGGATGAATAGAATATATCCTTGGGGTCTTTGTCAATTTTATTGATGTGGGAAGCTTCAAAATATTTTAATTTTTATTTTTGTGGCAAGCTGATCGATGCTTGAAGTTTTCTTTTTGTGATAGACTATGTATAGTATGCTAGCTTTGTATAGTTGTCCTTCGAGGAAGCAGTTTATTTATAGCAACAAGATAGAAAGATAGATGTCCTTTTTCAGGGAGTCCATCTTTTTTCTAGAAGTTTGATTCAAGAAGTTTGAATTTTAAAATCCCGTATATTAATTTTGAATTGTGTCATTTTTATTTTTATTAGACTTTTAAGTCATGGAAAAGACTATAGAGAAGTATAGGATTTTTGTATGGAGACAAAACCATATCACACAAGGGTAGATATGAAAGAGAGGTTTTAAGTGATGAATGACCATGGGATTCCATCTTGAAGAGGAAAAAATTATCCATGAGAATCATGCCATGAGTAGATCTATGGTACTCATATTGAAGATAAGGCTGAAAGGTGATGGGTAATCACATGATTCTTGTTTAGTCATTGATCCTTAAAGTAGGTAAGTGAAAGGTAAATGGTGCTCAAGGGACAAGCATTTCATATATAGAAGATGATCTAGGACTTGATCTAACAATAGAATGGTTGAAGGTGTACGGAATTAAGGGGGATCAGGTTTGGGTTTACCTTTAAGTGAAGATAAACGATAAGCACTAATCCATAGGCATGAGTAAAAATTTAGGGTCCAAGCCAGTTAGGATAAAACTTTCCCCATTTAATTTTATCCACTTTTGTTACATGTTGATTTTCCTTTAGGATGAAGTGATCAACTTGGAAGGTTCGTTCTTGGAAATGTTTATCATAGGCACATTTAATATGTTTTTGGTAGATTTGAAGGTGATTGAGAGCATTGAGATGACATTTTTATAAAAAAGTACAAATTTATTGGTAAAAGACTTGAGAATTTGAATCTTAGACTACATTTGAAATGAGCCATGTAACACACAACACGACTGGATTAGGTAATACAACTGTTAAAGCAACAAGAGATGTTGATCTTAGTTGAAAGTCTCCAACATCTCAAACACCTTCACCATCTATGTAGTGGGTTTTTTTTCGGGAAAATAATGATTGCCCACAATTTTCGGTAACAAGAATGTTTGGTCGGCTTCTTAGGTCATGTGAGAAACAAAAAAAGTATTGGGAGCCATCTTTACGCCATCAATTATATCTACGAAGAATCTTCTCACATGTGCCATAAGGTGAGAACAACATGGGTGAAATTGAAGGGGGTTCCTTTAGGTGAATTTAGGGGAGATGGTCATTCCACTTGAAAGCTCCTCGTAACTCAATTCACTTGTCCCATATCTTGAAGGCCACATTAACACATAATCTCCGCGATAATACATCAATTCGTATAATTTTCTAGACATATGTACACCTAAAAATTAAAAAATAATCTTTAAAGTTTGAAAGCAAAAAGAAAATTGATTTTATTAATTTTAAATATTTATTTCCATTTTAACTTTTCTATTTCAGTGGTTTTTTTTTGTTTTCGACTATAATAGACTCTAAAAACTTCACATCTTTATTTCTCTTTTAACTTTGTCATTTCAATGTATTTTCATTTCAATTTGTCATACTTACAACATGAGAACATTAATATTTACATCAAAATTAATTTGTAATTACATCATTACGAATGTAAATATTAATATACTACAAATGATTTTCCTATTTAATACAATGTTCTTGGAGTATTATATCTTCCTTAATTGTTCAACTTAGAAAGGCTACCTTTTTAATGGCTTCACATTTTTTTAAAGATTAATGCAATTACATCATTATGTATTTTAATAATGTACCATTGAACCAATACCACCAAAAAATATGTAAAATTAATTAAAATAGAAAATACTTCAAAATAGAAAAACATAGTATATTAAGTTCATTAATTTCAAAAGTATTGTAAGAATTAGATTTCAGCATATGGTACATTTAACTCCAAACAGAACCAAACAAAAATAATTGTTTTAGCTATTGACGAAACCAAAGCAATAAGAAGTGAAAATGAAGGGCCATATTTAAAAAAATAATAATTCATTAACGTTATTCAAAGATTCATTAACATTATTCAAAGATTCAGAAACAAAAATGCCAAAAAAATATTTGTTAAACTGAATCTTGAACATTACTTACAGATTCAAACGACGAGTAATGTCACACATATTCAATACCCCAAGACTTACACATTTTTGTGGTTTAAAGGTCAAGAAAAGCAAAGCAAATGATTTCGAAATAATCCCGAATCCATGTCATCATTTTTCTCATGGAAGTTTTATATGAGGAAACCCTCATGGCACCCACCCAAATCTAATCTTAACAATCTCTATATACTAGCCAAAGCCATAGCTCTACTCAAACTATAATTATTCGCTCACATTCGCTGAACCCTCCCCAAATTGATTTATCTTCAACCAATGGGCACAAAGTTTTACACCAGCGCTTAAGGGTCAATTCTTCCCTGATTTCTTTACTAAATTTAAAAGGGTATATTCTTCCCTAATTTCCTTCTTTACTAATGTCAAAATCAGGTAAAAACAATATCTTTTTTAAAATAAAAGATAATGTAAGATTTAACTTATGTAAGATGGTGAAATTTTTGAAATTGGTTTAATGTAAAGATGAGAGGTGTGGTGAGTCTAGTTTGAGTTTGATGATAAAAAATCAACTATTGAAAACCAATTTAAAATACACAGGCAATCTGTCGCAGAATCTCTTGGGCTTCACGTCAATATGGCCATTAAATTATATTCGAAATGTTTTAGGAATAAATCTGCTGAGGTTGTATCTGCAACTTGTACGGATGTTGTTTACAGTCACATCTTAATGGGAGTCATGATTTGCACGAAACTCCAAATATGATTTGCAATCTCCATCATTGTTTGTTATTGTTAACAGGTAAAAGTATCTTGTTCTTGTATCATTAACACCGAACAGGTAAAGTATGTGTTATGATTTACACGAAACTCAAAATATCGCAATCTCCTTCATAATAAAACACTTCCGTTCGGTACTTGATCACTTTATCATAATAAAACATTTAATTCATCTGGGAAAATGAATTAAATGAAATCCACTTAAAATTTCACATCAGAGCTTTGAATTCCCCTTCAAGGATAATTTGCTTATTAGCAGGCCTGGAATTTCAAATTATCAGTGCCTGTCAAACCATAATTTCTTGATGGCTTACCTATTTTCGGTAGTTGTAAATTTTAATATTTTTTAAATACTTTGTTCATATAAATACAAATAAGTCTTATATTGTTACATATTTTATATATATTTATTAAGAACTACATACAAAAAACTGTTTTCCAACAATTTCAGCCTGTCATTGTTTACAGTTTCTTAAAATTTTCCAGCCTGTAAAGCTATTAAAACAACAAAAAACGGTCCACAGCCTTCACATTTCCAGGGCTTATCTAGTACTGCCAACACTATAGGTTCCATATTCATTAATGGCTTGGAAATTGACAGGCTGTAGGCCGTTTTTGGTGATTTTAACTGTATATTACAGGCTAAAAAGTTTAGAAACCGTAGACAATAATATGGTGAAAATTTTGAAAACTGTATATTTTTTAAGAGGTTTTTTAAAAAACATAATAACTATTTATATATATATATATATGAACATATTATACATATATCTATAAACATTTCTGAAAATTACAGCCACATGAAAGAGCTAAAAGGTCAGCAAATTTTGCTTTTGTAGGTATAGATAATTTGAAATTCCAGAATTGAATCATTATCCTGCCAAAGGCAAGTATATATAAATTTTTAAAAATTAATTTAATTTTTTTGCCTCAGTAATCATAATGATGCATGTGATATATCATTTCTATATAATTTTATAAAATTATATATTTATTTAATTTTTTAAAGTGTTGATTTGATTTTCCTTATTGGCTAAAAATAAATTATAGCCATCTCAAAAAAATTCTAATTAATAAAAACAAAAATTTTCAAATTTTTATTTTTACTATAGTTTAAACATTATAATTATGAAATGCTTACACATTACAAAAATGTTACAAGTACAACGTTAAAGCCATCTGAGTGTCCTAAATGGCCCTATCAACATCGTTTGCCTCATTTTTAAGACTTAGGGCATTCAAAGAGCTTCCCTGATTGGAAGGATGAATTTCTTGACATCTCATGCTTAATAATTTTCAGCTCATTTGGGTCACTCCAACCATGGATACTTGAGATAAATACAGTTATTCAGTCCGATAGTAAAATTTAATATGAAATCCTGTGTGCAGGAGGAGAAAGCTTTCGTAATTGTTTCAGTCAATGTCACCCCAAGGGTTTGTAAATTAATGTAGCGAAGCATAGTTTAGATCCTCTGAACCTTCCAGGTTAATAATGGAGAAGAAGGGTAAACTGAGATATGAGTAATTCAAAAACACAATCATGAGTGTTTCGGATTTATCAACAATGGGACATTTCCAAATTTGGTACTAGCCGAAAAGTTATTACAATTAATCCAAATGGATGTTATACTATATTTGGCGGGCGGAATGATGGTTCTAATCAAAGGACGGAATACATTACCATGTTGTCAAATCTATTCAAATGTTAACCACAGGTTTAAGAAAAGCCATCCCTTGACCCTGTGCATTTCGCTCCTAACCCGATTGAGGGTGACGTTAGGAATTAAATGGGTATAAGAAGATCTTGTGGGGACCTTATCATTTAGATATGCCCTTGCCACAAGGGTAGCCAACCTGCTAAATGAGTGCATTCTGTAGAATAATGGCTAAGGTCTATTTTACCTAGAGGGGGGCACTTGAAAGAGTCAGGTTCATAAATCCCTGTCACACATGAAGTGGTGTTTAAGGAAGAATTGATGGATCCGACAGGTCGACAATTTTAGAAAACAATGAAGGTTTGATCATGAAAGTATGGAAACAGTTACATTGCAATGACTCCATAAGTGTCATTATATTGTAACATTGGTCCAGAGAGGGGGGACATTTTAAAATTTTTTTTAACAGCACCTAAGCACCAAATACATCTTGGAAGTGACGAAACGTTCAATTTTAAAATTTTGCTCGATTATTCGAGCATGGTCACACTTTTCTACACAAAATGGTGCAACCTTTTGAAAAAGCTTCAAATGTTAAGAAGGTTATACGGTGTTGAATTTATGAACATTCTTGCTTTAAGGAAATCCTTCCTTCAGTAAATCCGATGTTCAAAAAAAAGATTACCATGCTGGACGTGATCAACCTTTTAACCCATGGAGATCTCTGTGTTTTACGATTTGTTGTTGAAAGCGATGACTTTGAAATTCTGGCTGCAAACCGTGCAAAATGGTACTAGTAGCAGAAGAGTAGACCATTTTCTACACCAGTTAAATTTTTAGGTGGATTGCCCTTAAACTAGTTCATGCTCCAGAATTTTTAAATGGTACCCTACTTTAATTTGTACAGTTCTGCACAGCCTATGCGTCAATGAATGTGGATTGCCAAAACAAGATCATTATGATGACAAACCTGCAACTTCAGTTTATATACTTAGTCGCAGTACAAAAGGAAATATTCATAGGTAAAGATTCTTCCTTATATAATTGCTCATGGAATCTTCATATAACTTCTGGAATGCTTATTTTAAGGTCCACCATGTGATCATGAATTCCCTTCATCTACACTCTGCAACCCATTATCAAAATTCGGAATCAAGAATTCATGACGAATGCATAAATGGAATGTAAGTAGCAATTATGATCTTTTCTGAGACTTTTTAACTTTTTTTCATTTACATAAAATTACCTACAGGTGGTCATTTCAAGCGAATGAATGTGGAAGGAAATTCTCGGCAGTCGGCATTTTTCTGGTACTAGTCATTTACGAGATTGAAGGCCGTGCACCATGTCTGCTCGTAAGTAGCCCTGAGCTGTACAATCACAATCTCTAATCTCTATAAATTTATTATATCCTTTATGACGTAATCCAAATGGTGGCTAAGAGTTCTAAACTTTTTACCTGATTTATGGCTAGCTGTAAAACACAACTTATGATGTGTTCTCTTCTAATTTCATCTTCAATAGGAGGATGTTCTTATTGAATTTTTTTCCTATTTTTGTTTAGAAACCCTATTAAACCAGGCCTTAAACTTGGACGTATTGGAGTAAAGCTGGTGCCCCTCAAATTTGATATTCAATGAATCCATGACAAACATTTCTCCAATACCGTATTGATATTAAACAACATGCCTTGCATCATCAATGAAATCTATTTATGCACAGCAGTGCTTTGCCATAGAATGATTTTACTAATCCTAAAAATTGTCAAGGGTAGGTTTACATTACCTGGTTCTAGGAAATTGGGGCATAATTTTCATGGAATTTTAATCAATGTCTGATTCATGATAGACATTTATCATGAAATAATATTAAATTGTCATTTTAAACTTTTACCAGTACAATTGGCCTAGTGCCCACCTCCAAGATGCTCCGAGAATATGTCATGGGCACGTCAAATTCCCAGTTGTTACAAACATCCTTTGAATGATATTCATAAAATCATGCATCAGAAATCTGATCTCATACAAGCTAACTGCGATTTCAATGATGATTATGTTAGCTAATGCTCAAATGTGACAACTAATTTTGATCGAATTATGGATGTCTGATTTACAATTTGGGTGCTTAATTGACTTTTTATTGGAAATATAAAAGTTGCAAAGATTGAATCATTTATACTGTAGACTCCCCTTTTAAGCTATATCAAGTCCATCTTACCCCTTGTTCACGTAGAAAAAAGATTGAATAGAAGTCAATTTCATTAAGTAGGAATTGTCAAAACCATTGTCATGTATCTAAAACATTAATTGTGAAATAATTGGTTTATGATGGTTCAGAATAATGTTTTAGGGGATCTTTCCCCCTGGTCTAATATTGTCATGAATATAATTCATCTTTTTCCATGGTACATGCTTCCTTATTCCATGAATTAGAGTTGACTCTTGGTATAAAATGTAGTAACCAACACTGAACGTTACCATAGGAAGATGATTCGATGCTAACCTAGAAGTGGGATAGGGGAGTAGCATGGAACTATGAATACATTTTAGGAGTGTGTTAGTCAACAGGAGACTTTGACCAACATAGGATCAAGAAGATAGGAAATTAGAGTGTATCAAAAGTATTTGGCCATCTTATCTTAAAGCATCAGAATACGACAATATATGCAATTACTGGCTAAATGTTTCATATGCTACAAGATCATGGTGTACAGTAGTTGTCTAAATGATCCAAAGATATAAGTTTGGAAATGTGATAGATTCACAATAATCATTGCTACTCACAAGAACATAACTATGAATAATTTGGTAGAAGATCTTTTTTTAGTTATGTATCTAAATACATGTTCAAGTATTCTATGGGTTACATTGAGCAAAGTTATGACTTTCTAATGATGACATGAAGGATAATTGAATTAGAAAAGTACGGATTATGCGTGATATGTGTAAGTGAGATGTCTTCTCTATGAAAAAATCAACACTTATGTTATCACCTAATAATATAAATGAGCACATTTACATTGTCGTACACAATTAGCTTGCAACATTACTTGGAGATCAATGAATGATCCTTCTCAGCTTGAACCTCTGATTAGTTATTGAATTGCCAACCTATTATAGCATTGGGGTCTATTATTTTGGTGTCATTACAACTCCTTTCATGGCACAAGTTGGTGAACAATGGTAAGATGATTTCTAGACATGTCCAAATGACTATAAACATGGGAATAACCTTACAGCATAGGTCCAACTGCCCTTAGTGGCTTACGAATGCAAGCTTTAGGTATGTAGTTCAGTATTATTCCCTGGATATTTGAACACATTGATTGCACTACAATGAGTAAGGGGGATAGTATTTGAGCTTTTTCACTAGCTATGATGAGGATGCCTAACACTGGTGTTGGAAGTGTTGCACTGTATCACTTTTGTTTGTGACAACTCTTCCACAATTAGTGGATCCGAAGGATGTAATATCTCGTCTTGTTCAAAGCTCACTCCAAGGAGTGATATTTATTGAAGTGTAGGTATTTATAGGATTTAATTATTTCCAAAATGTAGTGGAAGCTACATGAGAGAATTCAATTGATGATTTTCAATATGGTTTGGGATGGAGATCAAGTCTTGGATGAAATCCCGATAGCTTGGATAAGGTTTGAATACTTAAAGACAAAGGAGGTCTTGGGCTTGCAAAGAATTGCAGATGATCATTTTATCCTATAGACTGAAGTGAATTAGGTGGATTGCTCTGCATTAAAGAATTGTTATTTTACTGTGTATTGACATAAATAGTTGAAACTTAGTGAGGTGGATCAGGTTTACATAATGACACTCGGCATGTACTCTTTCTTTCTTCATAGATCTCAGAACTAGCCAATCTTAATTGGTTTATGAGCTTCCTATGGAATAATCTTACATTCAAACCAAGGAAGCATGTTGATAGGCTACAAAGTGGAATCCTATGGAATTTTGAGTATCTCCTTATCGTGGAGGTCCTTATGAATCAAGAATAAAGATCTGTTCCAAGCTTGACTCGTATACATGATTAAGAGGCACCAATTACTAAATTTTTACTTAGCAAATCATTTGAAAGACTTATGTATGTTAATAACACAGATGCAAATATGAACTACATAATTAATTTTACCAAATTTTGTGAATTATACAGTGTACATTCAACATTTCCTTAGTAAAGTTATGCAATAAAATGAACTAAAGTTTTGTAAACAAAAATTGGCATAGATAATGCCAAAATAAAAATTGATTTCTTTCCGTTATCGATTCCGGTCTGAATTTGTAGATAAAGTCTGGATATTTGTTAGATTTTGCTCACAATTGTAGCTAGTGTGAGTATTGTCCATCTTTTTTGTGCCTTCAAAAATCTTATCCTCAAAATAAACTTCTGTCTATGTGAGCCATGTAGTTCAAGAGAAAATTATATCTGTTATTTATTAAGGAAAAAATGCACGATTTGGATAAATAGGTGCAGTCTATGTATTCTTTAAGAAGACTGTACGTACCCAAAATTGTAAGGTACTGTACTGCGGAACGGTGTAATAAGTGCCCCAATGATGATACAGGTCTCTTCGCAAGGTGTTCGGGATCCAGAAAAGCTTTACGGATATGCGTTAACATCCCGCATGCCCCGCTTAGCCCCCGCGTGCTTTGTTTTCCCTATTTTTCCCTCTTTTCTTGGCTTTTTGGTCTTCAGTGACGAAACCGCCGCCCTGAACGTGGGCAGGGCGGCGGTCCTGTAACCGCCGCCCTGAGCAGGGCGGCGGTCCTGTGCGCGTTTTCCAGAATGCTCTTTTGACGCGACCCGCGTGAAATATCACGACTCACCAGCTTTTCTTGCCGACTTGAGCATGCATTAATGTTTTTGGTCCCCTGGAATAGTGTTTTTCTTTTGTTTAATGTTTAGGAGTTCAGTTTGGATTTGATTTTTGGATGTTTGGATTCCTATAAATGCATGGTTTGTGCACATGCAAATGGCCTCTGAATTTTGCTCCAAAGTTTGCTTTTGAATTTCTTGTTACAGCAGATTTAGTTTTCCTTTGCTTAGGATTCTTAGTTTTCTCATTGAGTGCTTTGGTTAGTATTGTATTGCAGCTGGTAAGCCACATATCCAACTTGTGCAAGTGCAAACATTATTTGGGCCACCATTTTCATTCCAACTTTCATGTTTTCAGTGCTGTGGTCCTTTTTAGTTTGCTTAGGATTGGTAGCATAGTTTGTTGCAGGTTTGTTTTAGCTTTGTGTTACTGTTGGTAAGCCACAGATCCAACTTGTGCAAACAGTATTATTGTTTTGGAGTAGAATAGTCTAGGCAGCCATTAAAGTTGCAGGTTTTGCTCTTCATACAGACTAGTTTCAGGTTCTGGACGCTTTTGTTGCATGATTCGCAGTAGACCCCGCTAGGAATTGCATAGGCCAAGCTCTGTACTCTTGCGCTATCCCTCTCCTATCCGCATTCTATTCTGTCTGCATTCTGAAGGCTGTCCATTGATCCAAATATCTATTCCTGTTGATGCAAGCATTCCACGCTTTTCTGGATTCACGTGAGCACAAAGAACGAAGAGATCATACTGAGGGGACAAGAACACACACACCGTCGGATTCGCCACTGTTCTGCGAAATCCAGGTTCCATCTTTCAAAGTTTTAGTTAGAACTTATCAAATAAAGTAGTTAATCACTTTATTTCAGTTATTTCTATTCTCGATATTGCCAGGGAGGTTGTGGGGATTGATAGTTTCTGAGAAACTATGATTCATTCCTCACTTCTGAGGTAGGATCGAGAATCTTGCAGATAGATTAGTTATTTCGTTGTTTAGAATAGATATACGAAATCGCACAGACAAATAGCTACACTCGGCTATTTTGTTTGTTTTACGTTGTTAGTTTAGTTGTCAATTCTAAATATTTTTAAATAGCTGCTTTCTTATAAATTGCCAGAAAATACAAAAAGAAATTATATATGCTAGAAGTGTACTTAGATTTTACTTTATTATAGTTTGTTTCATTACTGCTTTTGCATGACAATTACGGGACCTAGGGAGCCCAGGGAATACATTTTCGAGCCAATTGTGCCCCAGCCCAATACCGTAGTGGCAATAACTGACATTGACCAAAACCTTAGGATACAAGTCTTCCAAACAACAACAGACTTCCAACAGATCAGGGCACAGTTGAGAGGGTTAAACATCGAAGACGACCAAGCACATCTGTTTTGGTCAAATCAGCCAAACTACAGATTACCCTAGAAAATACCCACATGACTGTAGAAGGGCTCGAAAGAGAACAAACATTCGGGTGTGATCCTTTAGTTCCACAGCCAGATGCTGGAGACACCCTAGTAGATATAGATACCAGCTTAAGAATCCAAGTTGCGAGAACACCTGTAAGGTATTCTGAGAAGATCGCACAACTGTTGGTTCTAAACATAGAAGCTGAAAAAGCTTACGACTACTGGATACTAGGGATCAGAACTTGATCTCCCGTATGACCATAACGGGACCGCAACAACCAAGAGTCTATGGTTGTGATCCACAGATCCCACAGCCTAACGAATCCATAAGAGAATTAGACATAGACACTGGCCTACGTAAATTAGTATTTCAGTCTACTCCGATTCCACCTCTCATCATTCAACAGTTATCCCTACTAGACACAACAGCTAACGAAGCTAGAGAATTTTGGACTAGGCCAGAGAATCGTCCATAGAGTTGACCATATTCACCATATGACCCTATCAGGAGAAATACACGAAACCATCCCGGGTCATTTTCCACGTATCCCACAACCCATAGATCGAATCACGCCAGAGCTCGATATTGATTGGAGCCTTCGAGCAGTCATCCTCGCTGATCGATCTATCACACCAGTCCAAGTTAGAAGGGCCTTCTTTGCCTTAGATTCGCAAATACCATTAGTGCGTGTCGAAGACATTAGATTGCCTAACTAGTTTGCCTGCACATTCTACCCACACCGGCTGTCTCGGCACGACCTCGGGAGGTCGGGTACGCAGAAGAGTTACTTGTTGATTCTCAAGCTCGCCTGTCACTTTTCCGACGTACAAAATTGGTGAACCCGACGTGAAACAAACAATTCTTTCACCTTCTCTTTGAGAAGTTTCATCTTCTCCAAATCACCTTCGCTCCTTCCCATTATTCTGCGGGTATTCATATACCCCCCGAATATGTCGGGATTCGATGCATACGGCAGACCCCTCTTGGGTCTTGAGGCATACTACGCCCAACAGAATAGGCAGTCATCACCCTCACTCTCAATGTGGGGCGACAACTATTCAACTAATCAGTTGTCAACACAAACACCAAGGACTAGATATAACTCGTCCTTCCAAACAGAGGGGTTGGAGCAACTTGCTCAAACACAAACAGAGCCTTCAGGCTCGAACAATATGACACTAACTGGAGAGTCTGCTTCATCTCCTCAGGTATTACTCAGACCGCCTATTAGTAGACAATCAGATCCATACTTGGTCTTAGACGATGGACAATCAATACCTTATCCTAGGAGTGAACAACGCTCCCGGGGTATGTACCCGCCTATAGGAGGTTTACAAGTACAACCCGAGACCCATTTTCAAGAAAATATCTCTACAGGAAATATTCTTGGAGAAACTTGGCAGGATAGCAATCAGTTCATGACAGGCTATCACATGCCTATACAACACCAAGGTACACAACAAACGCCACTCAGGCAAAGTACCGTGACTTCACCAAATGAAGTCATTTCAACGTTAGTAGAAAGAGTGCGAGGGTTAGAACTTGCTCAAGCAAATCAAAATCCTCCGTTCATACAAACGGGGAGTTCCAATCCTCCATACCATCCTAGCCAAGTAGATCTCCTCACAGGAGTAGGCACGTTAGGTATGACTCCTCAATATTCACAACAAGTGCCAACTAGACCCACTATCGCTAGCACTGTTCCTCCTGGTCCAGTACAGAGCAATCCATTCCTGGATAGTACACCTTTGTACTTAAACATGTACTCCAAATCACCACAAGGGGATTTGTACTCATCCCCCGGCATGTTTACTCAAATGCAAGGATTGCCTTATGCCCCTGCCAACGCGTACGTTACGCCATATCAACAACCCGTTCCGCCACCGCCTCCTCAACAGGCACCATCAATGGTTGAGACGTATGCGATAGGGACTTATTCAGAATATTTAAAGGAGCCCTTAGATTTCGCCATACGAAGCGTTATGCTTCCAAGGCCTCTTCCCGATTTGCCCAAATACAAAGGAGAAGGAGATCCGAATGCGCATATCAAAGCTTACGCTACAGCCATTCGTGAACTACTCCCATGGGATGGGGTTGTTGCTAAAATATTCCCCAAAACGCTGGAAGGCATTGCCCTCGATTGGTATTACAGAATACCCGAAGCTTCCATACATTCATTCAAACAACTCGTGTCTGAGTTCATCAAAGCCTTCGACATGAACAAACTATTAAGGACAGGAATCAGGGAGTTCTTGCACATCAAGCAAGAACATAACGAGTCTGTCGCCCATTTCATCCAAAGGTGGCGCACAGTCCTTTATTCCTCGGCAAGCGCTCCAAACATGGATCAGATGGAGCTATGCGATTTATTCCTTCATTCTCTTAGCAGAGAAGTGAAGGAAGAAGTCCAGAAGTTCCCACTAAGGACTTATGACGAGGTACTTGAGAGCGCTCTGCGAATTGATCAAGCAGCGATAGATAGTGGCCGTAAGACGTATGGAGCAAACGGGAGGTTAATCACCTCTACTCAAAATACTACAACCACCACAAGCGTCAATCAAGGACCCAAAATCCTTAACAAAAATCGTGGGGTAACAACAGATGGGGTAACTGACCAGCCCAAGAGGGTAAATGTCGTTAATACTCCGTCACAAACAAACAACCAAAGAAACAACAATTTTACCCCGACGATCAATACGGTGGATTTTAATAATCCACAACAACAACAACGGCGAAATCCCATACAAGGACCAAGCCAAAACTCCTTTGGTTATCAAAACCAAAGTCAAAACCAGAAACAACAAAACTTTAGTCCTAATAGGCAACAGTTTGATCGGAATTTTAGGCCACAATACACACCAAACCAACAAAACGGGAATTACAACCCCAATTCTTATTGTGGTTTCCATAAAATTCGGGGTCATGACACTAGAACGTGTCGTGATTACAACAAATTCATGCAACGCTTGCCAAATGAACAAAAACAATTTTTTATGGATATGTTCTTAGCAGATCCTACGTCACCAACGGCAAATACCTTCGCAGGGGCAGTTTCCCCTCAGAATGCCCCTCTCAAGATCTTTAATGATCCACTCCCAAATCATGATAGCGATAGGTTGAAACCAACTGGAACAAACAAAGGTGCAATAACAGGAAACAACGATCACGAGGCCTCAACCTCGCTAAATCCGTTAGTCGCGCCACAACTAGGAAGTCAACCACGACCTAAGGTAGTTGGATTAGTAGAGTTAGACTCCGAATTACCCGTTGAAGCAATTACGAGAACACGAGAGTATTTCTCTCAACCAAGTCCAAGCCACCTGCCGGAAACAGATAACATCCAGCAAACCGTAGCAAAACCTATGGGTGCTTACGATCTAATTAATGATCTAACAAAAACCTTCTCGCATATTTCATTCCTTGATTTACTAAAGAATTCCCCTGCTCACAGGGCTGCTCTTTTAGAGGCGTTAGGTTTGGGTCATTTAGTTAGTATCACTCCACCACCGGAAGCGCAAGTAAATCATATAGACTTTGATGTTTATCCACCGGGACAGGCGGATAGGGATGTTGAATTCATATTCGAAATAAGTAAAATGCCTACAGATGCTGAGATCGCACGCCGAGGCGATCCAGCCCTACACTTGCAAGTACAAGTTTATAATAACTATGTAAAACGGGCAATGGTTGATGACGGGGCTGCAGTTAACATAGTCCCTTTCTCTTTTCTCCAAAAATTGGGATATGGAGAAACAAACTGTTCTACTACACGAAATACCTTGAGGGGCTACGATAGCCTTAAAGCCACATCGATAGGAACTATAATACTACCGGTCACCTTAGGACCTAAAACAATCCTGACTGAGTTTTATATTATAGATCGGGAAACTAACTATAATATGATCCTCGGCCGGCCCTGGATACATCGAATGAAGGCAATCCCTTCCACGCTATTTCAAGAAGTAAGATTCCTGCATCTGGGAAAGGTATTTGTAGCCAAAGGTGATCCAAAGCCGTTTGACGTACACCTAGCTGATTTAAAGAAAAGACCAGGTATACACTCAGAATTCGAACTTCCAACAAACCAACTTAACAAACCCTCTGACCCAAAGCCAGAGGAAAAGTTGATACCTACGACGGATCTTGAAACTACCAACATAGCCCAAACAATTCCAACCCCTAAAGGCAAAACTAAAGAAATAGTATCATTAGGGACTACTGCAAAGATCGTTGAGTTGATAGAACAAGATTCACCAATGTTCTTACCATTCGATTCAGTAGGTATCGGATTTTCCCTAGGTGTTGGTTCCTTGCCAGCAGAAGATCTCTGTATGGTAGAAGTAGAGTGTGCAAACACAGCAGATACACCTACATCCATACTCCCGGCTAAGTATTGGACTCTCCATTTCGATGGAGCTAAATGCCGTTATGGAGCGGGGGCAGGTATAATTCTTACCTCGCCCGAAGAGAAGGTCCTCCCATTCTCTTTTAAATTAAACTTTGAATGCACAAACAACAGCGCTGAGTACGAAGCCCTCCTCCTTGGCCTTACCTTAGCCAAAAGAATTGGTATCGATAATATCAGAGTTTTAGGAGACTCGCAATTAGTGGCAAACCAAGTTTCAGAGGTATATGAAACTAAAGCCGAACACTTGCAACTTTACAAAAACGCTGTATTAGATTTAAGCAAGGCATTCAACTTCATATCCATTGAAGCAATCCCGCGAGAAAAAAATCTTCTCGCCGATTCAATAGCAACCTCAGCATCACGTTTTACTCCAAACAATGAGCTAGAAGATACTCATTTCACGGTATCCATTCGTAACGAACCATTAATAAAAACAATGATGGATCCTCTTTCAAACGGAAGTAAATCTACCATCCTAGACCATGTTGGAAATGATGCGGCTACTTTGGATTACTTAAATGCCTTTGCAGCACTACATCTCTCCTATCACACGCTAGATTTATCTCTGATCTCGCATTCATCTTCCTACTTCGGAAATCCTGTAATGAATCTTCCCTCACAAAAAGAACCTAATATATACGTGGTGGAAAACGGGGATGATATAGATCTACCTCCGGCACCACCTGAGTTCGAAGAGGGTAATGCCTCTTTAATTGAAGAAACAATCGATGTCAATATCGGAACGGAAGATGAACCAAGAATTTTAAAGTTAGGTTCTTCGTTAACCCCAGAGGAAGTGGAAATACATACTCAGGTTCTCAAAGAACATCAAAAGGCATTTGCATTTAATTACAAAGAGATGACAGGAGTCGCACCCCACATTGCGGTACACAACCTCGTCACTAGATCAGATGCAAAGCCAATTAAACAAAAATCAAGACCCATGAAGCCCAAAGTAGCCCTCATGGTAAAAGAGGAGGTAATAAAACTCCTTCAGGTAGGATTCATCAAGCCAGTTGACTACTCCCAATGGGTATCCAACATCGTTCCCGTTCTCAAGAAGAATGGAAAGATACGCATCTGCATAGATTTTCGAGATATCAACAAAGCTTGCCCTAAGGACGACTTCCCTTTACCATCCATAGACGTTATTGTTGATGCAACAGCAGGTTTTGAACTCTTGTCTCTCATGGATGGATTCTCGGGATACAATCAAATCAAAATATCCGAGCAAGATCAAGCTAAAACCACGTTTATAACTCCTTGGGGAACCTATTGCTACGCTGTTATGCCATTCGGTCTCAAGAACGCCGGTGCTACATACCAGCGGGCCATGACATACATATTTCACGATTTAATCCATAAAATCGTGGAATCCTACGTAGATGACTTGTTGGCTAAGGCCAAGAAGCGTTGTGACCATCCTGAAGTACTCCGCATCATCCTTTCACGCCTAATAGAATATGGAGTTACCCTAAACCCAGAGAAATGCGTCTTCGGTGTAACAGGAGGAAAGCTCCTAGGTTACATCATATCGTCACGAGGGATCGATGTTGATCCAGCCAAAATTCGGGCTGTCCTCGAAATGGTCCCACCCTCGAATGAATCTGGAATCAGATCATTTCTCGGAAAGTTGGGTGCAATCCGGAGATTTATCCCGGATCTAAGCTTCGCCGTTCATCCAATCAACAATTTACTCAAGAAGGACTATAGCATTGATTGGACTGAAGATTGCAATGAAGCTTTTGATGCAGTCAAGCGTTTCCTGCTATCACCGCCTACGCTAATGCCACCAAAGCTAGATCGCCCTTTAATTTTGTACTCACGGGCTACCGATGTTTCGTTAGCTTGCATGCTAGCCCAAGAAGACGATGACAAAAGAGAGCGTGCGATTTATTTCATTAGCCGAACATTGCTCGACTACGAAACGCGCTATACACAAGCAGAGCGAGAATGTCTTGCCATAGTCTTTGCTACTAAACGCCTAAGACACTACATGCTAAATCAAGAGACAAGGGTCATAGTAAAGACGGACCATTTACGGACTTTTCTCACACAAGGGTCCTTGTCCAAAAAAGCTGGACGTTTTATAACCTTAATGGGAGAGTTCGAATTAACTTTTGTAAACCAAAAGTCGGTTAAAGGGCAAATCATCGCAGATTGGATAGTTGATAACCCGCTAGACGGAGGCGACTTAGTAAACTTAGACTTTCCAGATGAATGCGTATACTACGTCGAAACCCGACCTGCTATATTTGAGTGCCCTTGGTACGCTGATATCATTAGTTATATCATGGACCATAGGTATCCAGAAGGAGCTACACCTCAACAAAGAAGGCGGTTACGCATTATCGTAGCTAAATACGTCATTATAGAGCAGGTGCTCTATCGGAAAGCATTCGATGGAATGCTCTTAAGGTGTGTTGACACAGAAGAGTCCAAGAGGATTCTCCATGAATCCCATAGCGGTATATGTGGAGGCCACTTCGGTGGCCATGCCACTGCTCGAAAAATACATCGAATGGGCTATTTCTGGCCCACTCTAGAACATGACACAATAGAGTTTGTACGCAGGTGTCATAAATGTCAGGAGTTCTCTCATGAGATCCACATGCCGGCACAAGCTTTGCAACCGATCGCTACTCCGTGGCCCTTTTCTACATGGGGCCTGGACTTAATAGGGAAATTCTCTCCCTCATCCACAGACGGCCACAATTTTATAATTACGGCCACAGAATATTTCACTAAATGGGTAGAGGCTATGCCTCTTACAACTGTACCTGGTTCCGTAATCGCTAAGTTCATTTTGAACCAAATCATTTGCAGGTACGGTATCCCGCAAATCATTATCTCAGATAATGGAACTTCTTTCAAAAACGAAGAAGTTCGTGAGCTATGCAGTAAGTTCAAAATAAGCCATCATACGGCTTCCTTATATTATCCCCAAGCCAATGGGCAGGCTGAAGCAACAAACAAGACGTTGAAAGCCATTCTCCTTAAAACGGTAAAAGAAAACAAACGGGATTGGCATCTAAAGTTATATCCGGCCTTGTGGGCCCACCGAACCTCGATAAGAACGCCAACAGGAGCAACTCCTTTCTCATTGGTATTTGGGTCAGAAGCAGTTCTCCCACTTGAAGTTGAAATCCCCAGTCTCCGCATTTCACTACAAGGGATTTTAGATGAAGATGCTTACAGAGAAGCACGTCTTTCCCAACTAGAAAGCCTAGATGAAACTAGGTTAGATGCTGAACAACGACATAGAGTCTATGCCGACCGGATGTGCCGGCAGTACAACAAGAAGGTCTATGAACGTGACATATACGAAGGTGACCTAGTTCTAAGGTTAGACAGCCGGATCGACAAGAAGACCGGCGAAGGAAGGAAATTCCGGCCCAAATGGTTGGGCCCGTACCGAGTCACAAAGGACTACGGAAATGGTGCATACCTCTTATGCACGCTAGAAGGTGAGGAGTTTGGCGAAACAGTCAATTCTCTCCACCTCAAGCGTTTCTACGCGTAAGCAGCTAACGCTACCTATATAACTATCTACATTGCATTTTCATACAAATTAGGATCATTTTGTCCACTTGTTCTTACACAAATTGTGATCAGGGAATCTATTCTCAAAGCAACTTATTTCAAACTCGTGATGTTTCTGGCATAAAGTTCTTTAATCATACTTCTCCGTCTTCGATATCATCAATCAACTCAGAATCTTTTATCAAACAAAATCAGACATGACGAAGTCCTAACGGTAACCATACCAAGATCTGCAAGTTCGTTCTTGCTTTGATTTCTTCTTAGGATAGGTTTCTTGTCTATGGTCTGTTCTAGAAGCTTCATGGTGTCACATCTATCCCATATGCACATCTCTTTGGAAATAAGAATATACTGACATTTTACTCAAATAGACAAGTCAAGAAGTGATTAAACAGAAAATTTTATTTTTACACATTTCCTTGCCCCACCAACCTTCGGTGATGAGCTTGCGTCTCTTACTAGTGACGTAGGGTTGGGAAAGGATGGAAATGCCCTTACTCGCCTATGCCTTGCCCACGGTGATAAACCCATGTTTCTTACAGGTAGCATGGGGCAAAGTGTAGGGGGTCCTCTAAACAAAGTAAATGTTAAAAGGTCATAAACAATCAATTCAAACTTTGAGTCAATAACGAATGAATCAGATGTTCAAAAATTCCAAGAGAGTTAAAAATCCTAAAAACCCAGATTTTGTCTACTATGTGGCCATCTACGGGTCTAAGTCTGGATAAACCGCAAAGCAAGTTGCATCCAAAACTATGAAGTCATTCAGGTAGAATAAAGCTTGTAGTTTTCATTTGGTTCCACCAAAGCTTCGTCTGTCTTTCACCACTATCACTTCACCATATTCCATAACTTGCGCCCTTCTTGGCTCTTGGTGATGAGCCCTCGCATCTTACTAGTTGCGTGGAGTTAGGAGTGGGGCAAGTTAATCTATTCATCATACTGATTATTTTCATCACTTTGCCAAAACAAATCATGAGGTATCCAAATTGCTCACAGAAACTAAGATTTAAGATCACAATATATCTACAAAATCATGTATCAGCATCATGAAACACAAAAAGAAAGCAAACATTTGCATCATCTGTTTTCCATTGCATACATTCTAGAAAGCATATAATACATACATCATAGTATACACGAAGCAGTTGGAAATAAAGAAAGTAGAATACAAATGACAAGTTTTGATCCAAAACCGACGCATATATATAAATAATCAAAGTTTATATACAATGCCATCATGCACTAGGCATGGTCAAAACGCTCAAAGAGCCCGTAATACACAAAAGAATCTAAATACAAATACAGAAAGCCAAGTGGCCTCTCAACCCCTGCGCGATCCCGCTGAAGGTGCGCGCCCTCGCCTAGGACTCCGGCTACGCTGGCGCTCTGAATGGAAAGGGCTCGGGGTCCCTAGGGGCAGTCGTAGTCTCGCCATGAGAGCGGCTCCTCATAAGATCGGCTGTCCTATAGCCTGCCAACTCTGTACGGAGAGTTGACACCATCTTGGCCACATGCCAAACGGGAGCGAAGACGTCAGTGTGCCTGAGCTGCTGAGGGCTCTCCGGCATTTTGATAACTCCGCACGGGTCTTATCCATAGGATCATCAGAGAATCGGCAAACCCTACGGATTAGATCCCGCCACTCATCAACAGTCCCTGCAAAGCAAAGAAAGAAAAAGAATTAGGAACTAGGCAAGAGGTTAAAGTGTACACAATACAAATATAAGGAGAGTTAACATTCAAAGACAAATCCTGTAACCGCCGCCCTGTCCAGGGCAGATGGCGGTCGCGGTCCGAAAACCCGCGCGGGTTTTTAGGCTTAAAAAGCCCAAAAAAAATGCAAAAAATGACTATTTTAATCAAAAATGGGGCCTACCCAGTAGGCGCCCCCCCTAGATGGACCCTTTAAACCAAACATTTTCAGTAAAATAACCCCCCCATTGCAAAGAATTTAACATTTCAAATCAGAAGGGGGAAAAACACAAAATTGAAGAAAACCAACCTGTGATCTCGCGGGGTGGCGTTCCGCACGTGGAGGCATGATCTCTATCTCACTGCGGACGTTTTGACTCTACTCGCGTGAGAAACCGTCACCGTGGGTCCCAGAGCTCAAAATCAACCAAATCGACTCGCGCAAATGAATAGGAAAATGGGCCCACTTTCATATATATAACGCCCCGATTCGTTTTAAATATCTTTTTCACAGGTTCGGAGCGCCGACGGAGGTAAGTTTCTATCCTCGCACTAATGGTACGTCCTCTTCCCCTATTATTTTAGCGTTTATTTTCCAAATTATTGTATCTATCTGCACTTGAGTTCTCTTTTCATTTTGCAGGTGGCGGGAATTTTGGATGGCGTCATTTCGACACACGGACGTGTAAGGTATAACTTCTAACTTCCCATTTCGGGACTGCCATACTCGGACCCACCGTTTTATGCCTCTTCATGGCTAAAACGCTTCTCCGAGGGGGCAATATGTACGTACCCAAAATTGTAAGGTACTGTACTGCGGAACGATGTAATAAGTGCCCCAATGATGATACAGGTCTCTTCGCAAGGTGTTCGGGATCCAGAAAAGCTTTACAGATATGCGTTAACATCCCGCATGCCCCGCTTAGCCCCCGCGTGCTTTGTTTTCCCTTTTTTTCCCTCTTTTCTTGGCTTTTTGGTCTTCAGTGACGAAACCGCCGCCCTGAAGGGCGGCGGTCTCGTGACCGCCGCCCTGAACAGGGCGGCGGTCCTGTAACCGCCGCCCTGAGCAGGGCGGCGGTCCTGTGCGCGTTTTCCAGAACGCTCTTTTGACGCGACCCGCGTGAAATATCACGACTCACCAGCTTTTCTTGCCGACTTGAGCATGCATTAATGTTTTTGGTCCCCTGGAATAGTGTTTTTCTTTTGTTTAATGTTTAGGAGTTCAGTTTGGATTTGATTTTTGGATGTTTGGATTCCTATAAATGCATGGTTTGTGCACATGCAAATGGCCTCTGAATTTTGCTCCAAAGTTTGCTTTTGAATTTCTTGTTACAGCAGTTTTAGTTTTCCTTTGCTTAGGATTCTTAGTTTTCTCATTGAGTGCTTTGGTTAGTATTGTATTGCAGCTGGTAAGCCACATATCCAACTTGTGCAAGTGCAAACATTATTCGGGCCACCATTTTCACTCCAAGTTTCATGTTTTCAGTGCTATGTGTCCCTTTAGTTTGCTTAGGATTGGTAGCATAGTTTGTTGCAGGTTTGTTTTAGCTTTGTGTTGCTGTTGGTAAGCCACAGATCCAACTTGTGCAAACAGTATTATTGTTTTGGAGTAGAATAGTCTAGGCAGCCATTAAAGTTGCAGGTTTTGCTCTTCATACAGACTAGTTTCAGGTTCTGGACGCTTTTGTTGCATGATTCGCAGTAGACCCCGCTAGGAATTGCATAGGCCAAGCTCTGTACTCTTGCGCTATCCCTCTCCTATCCGCATTCTATTCTGTCTGCATTCTGAAGGCTGTCCATTGATCCAAATATCTATTCCTGTTGATGCAAGCATTCCACGCTTTTCTGGATTCACGTGAGCACAAAGAACGAAGAGATCATACTGAGGGGACAAGAACACACACACCGTCGGATTCGCCACTGTTCTGCGAAATCCAGGTTCCATCTTTCAAAGTTTTAGTTAGAACTTATCAAATAAAGTAGTTAATCATTTTATTTCAGTTATTTCTATTCTCGATATTGCCAGGGAGGTTGTGGGGATTGATAGTTTCTGAGAAACTATGATTCATTCCTCACTTCTGAGGTAGGATCGAGAATCTTGCAGATAGATTAGTTATTTCGTTGTTTAGAATAGATATACAAAATTGCACAGACAAATAGCTACACTCGGCTATTTTGTTTGTTTTACGTTGTTAGTTTAGTTGTCAATTCTAAATATTTTAAATAGCTGCTTTCTTATAAATTGCCAGAAAATACAAAAAGAAATTATATATGCTAGAAGTGCACTTAGATTTTACTTTATTTTAGTTTGTTTCATTACTGCTTTTGCATGACAATTACGGGACCTAGGGAGCCCAGGGAATACATTTTCGAGCCAATTGTGCCCCAGCCCAATACCGTAGTGGCAATAACTGATATTGACCAAAACCTTAGGATACAAGTCTTCCAAACAACAACAGACTTCCAACAGATCAGGGCACAGTTGAGAGGGTTAAACATCGAAGACGACCAAGCACATCTGTTTTGGTCAAATCAGCCAAACTACAGATTACCCTAGAAAATACCCACATGACTGTAGAAGGGCTCGAAAGAGAACAAACATTTGGGTGTGATCCTTTAGTTCCACAGCCAGATGCTGGAGACACCCTAGTAGATATAGATACCAGCTTAAGAATCCAAGTTGCGATAACACCTGTAAGGTATTCTGAGAAGATCGCACAACTGTTGGTTCTAAACATAGAAGCTGAAAAAGCTTACGACTACTGGATACTAGGGATCAGAACTTGATCTCCCGTATGACCATAACGGGACCGCAACAACCAAGAGTCTATGGTTGTGATCCACAGATCCCACAGCCTAACGAATCCATAAGAGAATTAGACATAGACACTGGCCTACGTAAATTAGTATTTCAGTCTACTCCGATTCCACCTCTCATCATTCAACAGTTATCCCTACTAGACACAACAGCTAACGAAGCTAGAGAATTTTGGACTAGGCCAGAGAATCGTCCATAGAGTTGACTATATTCCACCATATGACCCTATCAGGAGAAATACACGAAACCATCCCGGGTCATTTTCCACGTATCCCACAACCCATAGATCGAATCACGCCAGAGCTCGATATTGATTGGAGCCTTCGAGCAGTCATCCTCGCTGATCGATCTATCACACCAGTCCAAGTTAGAAGGGCCTTCTTTGCCTTAGATTCGCAAATACCATTAGTGCGTGTCGAAGACATTAGATTGCCTAACTAGTTTTCCTGCACATTCTACCCACACCGGCTGTCTCGGCACGACCTCGGGAGGTCGGGTACGCAGGAAGAGTTACTTGTTAGATTCCTCATGCTCGCTTGTCAAAGCACCTTGAAAAAGTGAAGGAGTGTCTCTGGAAAAGAAGGATTCACATGTTGAGGAAGAAAAAGAAGAATTTCCTATATTTTTAAAATCACTAGTTAGGAAGAAATAAAAATCTTAATAAAAGGGTAGGGAATCATAAGAAACAGCTGTAGAGCAAATCTATTGCAACGTCAAGGGTGACGAGAATGATGATGAACATGATGAGGATTAGGACCATCCTATGTATGATGTACACGATTCATAGGTATTTTGAATTGAAGAGAAATGAGGTTATGAAATTCACTGCAAGAGAGGAATGAAATGTTAACATCGAAGGATGTCAGAGGACTCGAAGCCTGACCAAGGAGTAAATATGAAGATGCCACATGAAAAGGGAGGTAAAAGGCATAATAAAAGAATTGATGTAATAAGAGGTGGAGTACAGTGCCAAAGAAGTGCTCAAAAGGGTTCCTTTTAAAAGCGATTGAGCATAGAAAAGGAGTATGGAAGCAGGATTCTGTCAGATCCCTCCCTATGGTCATATTACCAAATACAGCGAGACATAGGAGGAAAAGAATGTGTTATGGCATAAGAAGAATGTATGATCAAGTGTGGATCCAAATAATATTACCAAATGCCAAAGCATACATCCTATAGAACCAAGATACAAGGTAATAGGTTTGAGTTTCGCAAAGAGGAATCATACCCTGCACATGACGATTGATATTTGAAGGGAATATATGATTTGAGTTTGAGTTAGTCCTGGAGGCACCATCTGAGAACCTAATACATAATGGTTTATTGGAAGACTGAGGGTCACTATGCAGATGATAAGGAAAGAAGGATGTAACAACCTTACAAGGTCTGGATTTGAGATGATCAATATGTGTCACTCTAAGTATTAAGGGACTCAACAATGAGAAAAGAATAATGAAGAAATCATGATACTAAGTGAAAAAGGAGCTAAAGTAGAATGTTCAAAAATCTAAGGGAAGAGTAGTAACAAACTTGCGTGAAGGTATCTTAGATTGAAATATTGAAATTTTTGGAAGAGCTTGATAGTAAGGATAAAACCTCTTTTATTATCAACTAGAAAAGAATATGTCATTAGTCAAATCATGAGAAAAATGGAGCTACAAGGTAAGGACTGCGATCATTTACGAAAAAGGTACGAGAAGACTGAGGGTTGAAGGTGTGAAGATGGAAATGATGATGAAATGGTATTCACAAATATGGGTACAAAATGAATTGAATTGAAAACTGGATGACCTAAAAATTTAAACATTGACAAGATGATTCATCCCTAGGTACATGATAGAGATAATAAGTCCCTATGGAATCTTTACAAAGATTATGGTTACGACATTTGTTAAGTGTTGAAAAACTACAAATAGATAGGGGTGACCTATCAAGCATGAAAGGTATAAGGTATGAAATCAATGGTATTCGACATTATGGGTACCCTCATAGAAAACCACCACATACTCAATGGTTGATATTTTCTAGATTCTTATTTTCCTCTTAAGGAGGAAGCTACCCATCAGAAAATTCATTAGAATTCGCAAAGTGCCCCTGTGATAGAGTCAAAGAAATATTTCTTTGGTCACGTGCAATTTCTTCCTATGCACCTATCTTCAGCGAGGAGGAGGATGAATATGGCCAATAAATATCCCACCATTAGGAGAAGGTCAATGAACCTTATTCACATGCCCATTGAGAGATAAGAAATCACAATCCTATGTGATAATATCTTTAAGAATTAGTTTTGGTAAGCAATATCGGAATATTCAAGAGAAAATTGCAAAGATTTAAAGATACTAGAGAGGTATCATAAGAAATATTTATATTGACATTGAAGATGCTACTAACTCCCTCCAGGAATCCTTTAGAATGTATGGAAGTTGGTTCCTAAGCTATTATTCAAATGAACAATTTATGTCAAATAAGAAATCAGAATACCCCTAGAGTGATAAAATCTTCAACTTTGTGGGATAATTCAATATCTCAGAACATACTAAGTGGAAAATCCTTTAACCATGCATACTTAGTGAAATCTTGTAGAAGACCACAGGAACTCTATCTATGTAAATCCCTCCAGGATCCTATATTATGGAAGTTTTGCTAAAATTGGAGGGATGTGTTAAGAATGTTATCCTATGTCAAAAGTACAGAATAATGAGCCTATATCGTCAAATGCTTGGGGCTGAACTTTCCAAAGGATGTGAGAAAACCTTTACTCCTTAGTTAGAATTTTGGAAATATTTGACATTCAGATGTAAACATCTAAGGATAGATCCCAAATATTACCAATTGTCAAAATGAAAATTTGAATGTTCAAATCATTCCTTCTAGAGAAACAACAAGCTCCAAATGCACAAAAGAATTTCCTCTTATGAACATCAATTAGCAATGATCAATTCTAAGTTTTGGTCATGAAACTGTTGTCCCTCATGGATGAAATTTTCAAAGCTATAATCAAATGAAGAGTTGCAGATTTGAGAATAGATAAAAATGACTATTTTTCATTCTATTTACTCATTGATTCCTTTTGGAGCTCCAAATGCCAAAGTATCAATGAACCATTTGTCATACTCCATGATATGTTCAACTGACATTTGGGACTATTGAGTATGTTGGAACATACAAGACATAGATCAAAATATTAATTGAGGTCTATGTTGTCCCTTCTTTGACAGTGATTATGGGATTAAAGGTTAGCCATAATCAAATAAGTGTGAAAGGTAGATATTGACCAACTATTGGAACATAATGATTAAGTGGTCTGGCCAACCCTTAATGTATATGGGTCCATCACTAATATATAGGTTAATATTTAATAATATGAAATATTTATATTTCTATTATTAAATATGCTAACCTAGGTATATACTTTAGGTTAAATATTTAATATCATGAAATGATTATATTTCTAATATTAAATATTATAAACCTAAGTGTATGTGTCAACCATTTTAGGTTGAAAAGGTGGGTCGGGAGACATACCCAATCACCTTATATAAAAAGACTTTAGGTCCTCATTTGATATATTCTGGGAAATATATCAAAGGTGTGCAAATCAAGTGATTTGGTTTTACCCTTGGTAAATAGGGTTTCAAAGGAGGAGGTGATCTTACTGGATATAAAATAAGTTCTCTGAAGTAAAAGGTTATTTTCAAAGTGGTTTTTACCCTATTGGGGTTTTCCACTATAAATATTGTGTCACCTGTGTTATTTATTTCCTGTAAGTATTTCTTTATTTACTTATGTTATGATGTAATCTTTATTTAAATATTTATTTAACATTATGTAATATGTAAGTTGATTAAATCCATATTTATTAGAATCCTCAAATTCTAACATGGTAAGCAGAGGAGGTAAATTAAATAAATTAAGATAAAATGTTTTGTATTTTATTTATTTAATTTGTAGGTTTTTTTCAACCAACCTGATAAGGAAATATTTAAAGGTATCATGGCCCCTTCTTTCCATTTTTCAAATTTGGTTTTACTTGGTACATTTGATATAAAATTAAGTTCTCTGAAGTAAAAGATTATTTTCAAAGGGTTTTTTCAATTTTTACTATAAATATGAAATTGTAATGATATTTCCTGTAAGTATTTCTTGTTTTCTATTGATCTTCATTAATGTTCACAGGTGAAAGGCAAGCTTCAAATATTTACCTGTGTGGTCACATACAGAAAAAGAAAGGATTTATTACTATATGAAATAATTTTCCTATGTTTTCTATAATTTCAAATGTTTGTAAGTTAAATATTTCGGAATAAACTTATACCCATGTTCTTTGGTCCCCTCTAAAAGGATTCGATTTGAAAAACTATAGTTTATAGTTAATCTATAACTATATCCTATATAATTTGAAAACTATATTATTATTTTTAAATAAAAATATATATAATATAGAATAAGGTTTATATAATAATTTATATAAACATTATATTAAAATTTACATAGTTTTGAAAAAAAACTATATATTAAAACTCTTAAACCATATTAAAATTACATGGGATTGAGGGAAGAGTCAACAGACCATATTCTAAGCCTAAGTTTAAATCATATTTAAACTTAACTTATAAATTTAGGCATATATAGTTAAAAAAAAACTTAAGTTTGAATCATATTTTATATATATGGTTAGTTGAAACCACTTAAAATATAAATTTTATTAGATTTGGTTCATATATATATTTTTAAAAAACCTAAGTGCTTACTTTTTTAGTAAGGGGGCCTGTATTTATTGCTTGGCCATGAAGGGATTACTTTTTAATTCTTAGCACTTATTAAATAAAACCTAACATGTGTCCCTAACCATTTATATTATCCATGTAAGGGGGTGACCCCATTCATTTATATCTTATAGTTTATAAAAACTATATAAATCAACTTATTTAAAGGTTTTCTTTTATATGAGAGTGAGAGTGGAGAATAAAATAAGATAATATCTCAGGTATAAATGTGGAACTCTCAAGTATAAATGGAAGAATTAAAAAAAAACTAGTTTATTGGTGGCCCACCTGAAGTGTGGTAAATATTTATTAAAATATTGGTAGCTATAGCCACATAAAAGTTTTAAAGTTTTTAGCTTGTAGGAATTACATAAAATATTTTACAATATTTCCATAGTTTTGAATGTGTGCAAGGTAAAATTAAGAGTAAATGAAGGGAGGAGACAAGGTTCATGAAAATATGGATTTCAATTTATTTCATTGGTCAGGTGAAATTATTTGTCCTTTCTGTAAAATATGTAAGTTAATCTATACTCTCATAAATTTACTTGCACTTGGTATTTTTTTAACCTGGTATATGTCATTTAAACCCCTTTAATAAGGGTTATGTGTTTATATATATATAAAATACTATAGTTTATAATTTTTATGAAGTATATGTTGTTTTTTATTTATATTTTATAAACTATATACCATTTTTTAATTAAAAAAATGTATTTTTACATTATAAATTATAATAAGTTATTATAATGTATTAAAATATAACCTCCCTAATATTATACAGAAGAATAAATTCTGAAATTTTACATTCTGGAAATACACAAGTTTTACCTTCATTAAATTTGACAATCAAACGACCATCATGGTAGACCAAACATAAGACAATATGACGGTCATTTAGACGTCAAATTTAAGCTCGTAGGTTCTAGGAAACTTTCATTGTGTTAAAATTGACGGTCAAATGACCGTCACGATAGAACAAAAAATAAGCCATTATGACGGTCATTTAGATGTCAAATTTAAGTTAGCCAGATCTTTGTCTATATTTATTTTTTTTCAAAAAATTGAAGTTGTTATGCATTCTTAGGGGTCTCTTCTTCACTTCTATATGGTCGAAAATATTTTTTATATAAATCTGGGGTATAATGCAAGCCCTTTATATTGCGGGTTATTATTTTGATCATGGGAGGTTAATTAGTATGTATTGTAATGACATAATTAGTTATGATCAAATAGTTTCTTTAGATCTATAAAATTTAGATATGATTCTATTAAAAGTGTTGTTTTTATTATTGATAAATATGTATCTAACTATGTGTTATATTGTATATTATAATGAGGTGTGTTTTACAGGTTTAGGAAAACAATGTTGTCCAACTATTTCTGTTTTGACAAAACCTTAGTGTCCACTTTCCTTTGACACCTTTTGTTACTAATCATGATATTGCTGATTATATTATAGACATGATTATGGTTTTGATTTAGTATGATGTTAGATGTTAGATCATGGATTATTGTTGACTTGATTCATATTATGATGCATGATGATTATTAGAGACATTTTTATATATTGATGTTGATATACTGTCTGACATGGTTATATTATAGATGTTGTTCAGACTTGTGATATTTGGATATTGTGAGTAGACCTAGAAAATGAAAATTGAATTTGATGATGATATAGTTGTTGATGTAAAATTGTAAATGATATTGTTGATTACTTTGATGTTGTTGTGATTCATATATCTAGATGATTTTGAAATTATATTTATATTATTTTAGATGTTCTGATATGGCCACAAGTCTGAAAGAGGTATTTGTGTTTTGCAGGTTAAAATATCACAACAAACATCGGGGATTGGAGACCAACCACATTGAAATTCTAGATGAATTCAACAAGGTCACCATGGCAACTAGTATTTGTTTTTGTGTTGTCTTTGTGTGTGTTAGGGATTCCCATGGGGGGATCACCTTTAATTGTGACCAAGGGGTTTGATGTATTTTATTAATGTGGTTCCTTTGTTTATGTTTGCATGTGTTTATTTTGTGATGCATTTACCCTTTCATTTATTCATTAAATATGTGTAATATTGTGAGTAATCATATTGTTAAAACTTAATTAAATTAAATATGTCATAAGAAAGTAATTAATAGAGTTGTTAACCCATATGTTAAAATGTATAGAAGTGTGTGTAAGAAATGTGTAAGTGTCCCATGAATAGTAAGAGAATGTGTAACTAGATTTTGGAGTATGAAACACTCCACCTTCTTGGAAATTCGAAATTGTCCTTGGAGGCTTGATTTTGGAGGCTTGTGGGACAAGTTAAACTTGTCCCATACCTCTTAAATTTATTTACCAACCATACCTATGGTTGGAGAGTTGAAATTTAGCCTTTTTAATAATATTTTTGAGAAGATAACATGCATAGGTTTTAATTACACTTTTCTTACATGTTTTAATTTCAGTCCTTTGGGGTGTGGGTTGGATTTGAGTGTGTAAGTAAACTGTCATATTATTCACCCACCTATTTATTATGCATTGGAGAATGAAGTTGACTTTTGGGTTGGGGTTGAGGATGTGTGATGTGGCATCCTACATGGATCCACCTCATCCTCTTCTCTTCCCTCTTCTATAAAATTTGAAATGGCTTGCCTTGTTTTGGGGTTGTTGAAAACTTTGGAAACTCCATTTCTTGGGGTGAATTCTTCTTGTTGTTTTGGAGCTCTTGCTTTGAAGAAGTTTTTGGAGAAGATTGTTGCATGTTTGTGCTTGGCTTTTTGGGGACTACTTGCATTGGGATAAAGCTTGTTGTTTTGGAACTTGGAATAACTCCATCATGGAGAGGTAGGAGCTTGACTCTTTGAAATGTTCTCTTTCTGTTTATGAAATGTAAGATTAATGTATGAATGTTTTGGCATGTTTGTGGGTTGTTGGGTAGACTGCCTAGGAATGGTGTAGGAGAAGACTATGGGGTTATTTTGTGGGAGGCACAAGTGTGTTTTAGGGATCAGCAATAAGAGTGGAGGGAGTTTGGATTTGGGTTCCACCTTGGGAAAAGAAATAGTCTTGCATTTCTTTACTCGTTATGGGGAGCCATAAGAGGTTGGGGAGGCATAAGGAAATGTGAGGAATAAGGGGTACTTGGGGGAGGCATAATGGTATGTCATGGAAATGATTTGATATATATATATATATTTTAGTGGTTTGTTATCAGGTGGTGATACCCATTTCCCCTTTTGGGAGGCATAAGTAGCATCCCCATAGTTTCTTGCTCCTTTGGCTTGCTTGATGAAGCCTTAGTTTGTTTGTCATGTTTTAATGTAGTTGTAAACTACATTCTATTTTGGACTGTGTTTTATATGTGAAATTATGCATGCTTGTGTGGTTGTGGAAGCCTGTTGTTTCCATGAGTTGATATCACATCTTTTATTGCATTGTGGTTGGGGCTCAGGGGCCAATGAAGAAGGATGGATTCTCCTTTCATTGGATGTCTTGGTTGGGTGGAGAGTGTTGCCTTTCCCCCTACTCTTGTTGTGATCAAATTGAAAAGAATGAGAAATCTGCATGTTGCTGTTCTGGAGAAAAGGATAAAGATAGTTTGACAGTCCCTTGTTGAAATCAAATCTCATTGTAATCCTTTCCCACTTGAAGTGGATGATCTGTGTATTAATTTGTCATGGAAAGATACTATGTATTGGCAATGAAAGTGGTAAATTTGAAATGTAAAAGAGTTATAATGTATTCTATGTTGAAAGAATGAGAAAGATACATGTTTTGTAATGTTGTATTTTGAAATCAAAGAAAGAGAAGTTGTAATAGTTGTTTGAAATGAATAATGGATTGCAATCCTTGTCTTCATATGAATTCTTTCCATTGGAAATTTAAGTACTATTGTAACAAGTCAATGTTTTAAATCTATTTCAAAAGTGGAAAAGTGAAACATGTGAAAAGAAAATGTATTATTTTGGTCCTCTTATAATATATGGATTTTCGAAAGAATAAAATCAGGAAGTTGTAAAGTTGACTTTTGGAATAGATAAAGGATTTAATAATCTTCCTCAAATGTATCATACTAGTTTGAATTTAATCATTTAAATGAGAGCTGTAATCGACTGTTTGAAAGGAAGTGTAATACTTTGTTTCTTTGAAATATGTGCTCAATTTGGAAATTAGAGATGTACACTTAGTTTTGAATAGTTGGGATTAAATCAACTAAATGCATTAGATATTAGGCTTGGAGAACATTCTAATACTTGGAAGAAGACAATGGACAAATAGAAATGCGGCAGTAAAAAATTTGAACTCTGTCTTGTTTATTTTCCAATTAACAATTATTTAATCCAAAATACTCAGAACGAATCTACAAACAAAGGAATAAAAAATGAAACATTAATGAGTTGGTCAAATAAGATCTAAACCAAATTCATCTAGGACATTAACACTTAAGGAAATTCTTATAAACACTTAGCAAAATCGGGCTCAAATGTTTCAAGTTGTGCTGCTCTCGTAAGAAATGTAAATGTTCAAATTACAAAATCAATCAAGACAAATTGAATCTTGCAAATTCTCTCCTAAATCCACCTAAGAACAATTCTCCATGTCTATTTGACATGTTGAGGAAGGAGAAGATCAAGAACAAATTTATAAGTTAAAATTTACCAGTTTGCACTTGTAAAAGCCTAGCAGAACATTTTCAAAAATTGACCCCTTAAATTTATCAAAATAAAACATTATGATTCAATGTGTAAAGAGGACATCTAAGAGCTTTCCAGAAAGTCCTTGTTTTCCCAAAATTGAGCCTTTTATAAAAAGTTATGGCCTTTTGAAGTTTTTCCTTCCTTGGCGTCATTCCAAAAAAAAATTTGGGAAAAAATTTCCTTGGGAGCCCGCTTGGCCCAAATTTTTCCCTTAGCAACTTGGACAGAAAACACTTTATAAAAAGTTTTCCTGAATTTTCCCCACCACTCTGCCGACCCGCAATCATAGAGGTTGACACCACATGGCAGAATTTCAAAATTTTTTTGGTAATTCTTATTTTAGAAAAAATTTCATTTTTCCTCCGTTGGCTTGTTTAGAGCTTAGGTGTCCTCACTTTGTTGGAGGCAGAAAATTTTGGGAAACCTTAGTTTTACCAAATTTTTTGGGAAAAGTTTTCTTTTGTGTTTTGCCATGGACCCGCATCCAATCAAGAGGTGCCACGTGGCATCACGAGAAGGCAGTGGAGGCAGGGTGAATCCCTTGAAACTCTTAGCCCTTTGGGGCTTTGGTGAAATTAATTTTCTCCACCACCCCACCCTCTGTCATTTTTCCTGCCACGTTGGCTTAGGAGATGCCACGTGTCCCTTGCAGACTTGTGGGACCCGCATGATGCATTTTGGCTTTCTCCCCCTTTGGAGAAGATTCCTTCTAAAAATTCTTCCTGTCGCCGCCCCCATGCTCTCCCCACGCTGACTTGGGAGGCCTGACACGTGTCCTTTGGACCAAAAGTGACGCATGTGCAAGGGACCTGGAGTGCACAAAGGACTTTTCTTTCGTGCCCATGCATGGGAAAAATTTTCCCCGCCCAAAGGTCTGTCCTCCTCAGGGTGCGACCCATCAGACCTGAGTTGTAAATGGTTTTCTCCCCTAGGCTCCGCATGTCCCGTTCTTGGGAAAATTTTCACCCCAAGGTCCGCTGGCCCATAACTCGAGAAATATGAGGAGTTAGGGGGACTTCTTTATATCACTGGAAATGTGAGAAAATTTCCTATCCAATGGGAATGATTTAGGAAAATTTTGAATGTGTTAAGTTTGAGAAAAATCAAGTTGAAACTTTAAGCCTCGAGTTAGAGAGTGGGTATGGTGAGGTAATTACCCCCTAACCTAATTGAAATTTCTAACCCTAAAATTTAACCTTGTGACCTCTAATAATTGTTAATAATGGAAAAAATACATGTTCTAGTGAATTAAAATTGTTTTGGAACTTGTTAGTGACAACTATTGTTGCCTTGTAACCTTGGTTGTAGACTCTTTTAAACAAAAATTAATATTCCATAATGTTTCCTAACTAATCCTAGGTTGTTCTTGGGTCTCAAGTGGGTTGTTTTAGCGGGAATAACAATTATGACACATGTGCGGATATTTAAATACGTTTACCAAATAAGATGGAAAGCACTGATTGAATGAGCAACCAACGACAAAATTTGGATCCACAAAATACTCTAATACTATGGCGAGGAAACCCCACAATTGTTTCTGGATCTGAGGTTGCTCCCATCAATGGTCGTCAAACAGGAACTATAGATAAGATGAATGCATTATTGCAACGAATGCATAAGATGTCTATGATTCTATGATAATGTGAACGATGAGTACCTTCTACACATTGGTAATATAGAACATCTAGAAAGAGGTATGGACACAACTAGGAATCCATGCATGAAGGATACTTGGTATATCAAGGATAGTAATGAGAGTATAATAATGAAGGAATTCAAAGAAATGATGCTTTATATAATTTTGATGATTTCTCTACTGCATCTTGTTTTATATCTCAGAGTTTGAATAATTCAAAACTATGGCATGAAAGGTTAGTACATGTTAATTATCGAAGCTTATATGAAATGTATAGATATAATCTAGTGAAAGGTTTACATGTGTTATCTTCTTCTCTTGAAGTTACTTCATTAAATGCTTCTAAATGATGGTTTTGATTCTGATTTAGTAAATGGTCATGATGATGTTTTCATGTTATAGATGTTTCTGAAACTCTTATCTTCCTAGATAAGAAATTAAATTTGGCTCAATCTATGTTAGAAAACTCAAATCCTATTAATCTTAGGAAAATGACCAGAAGCCATCATATGTACCATGCATTAATTACCTTATATGAACTTGATCTGTGAAGTATTATAGGGTCTAGGTGGATATACAAAGTAAAATATAATGTTGATGGTAGTATTAACAAACATAAAGCTAGACTTATTGCTAGAGGTTTCAATCAGAAACTTGGTATTGATTATGTTGAGACATTTTCCCTCTATAGCTAAAATGAGTACTTTTAGGGCCTTACTTGCAATTACCACTCAATTTGGGTGGGAAATCCACCAAATAGATAAGAAAAATACTTTTTAAAATTACGATTTAAAAGAAGAAATTTACATGTTTTAACCTAAAGGATTTGAAGAAACTAGTAAAGAAAACTATGTTTGTAAGTTGAGAAATCCTTATATGGTTTAAAACAAGCTCTTAGAGCTTGGTATGCAAAAATTGTTTCCTTCTTTAAACTGTTAGGTTTTGTTAATTGTTCTTCTAACAATGATATATTCATTAAGCAATAAGGCTCACATATTATCATTATATGTATATATGTTGATGATTTGCTTATGTCTGGTGACAATTTTGATTTAATTCATATGATTAAAGAGAAATTGAAGCAGTAATTTGAAATGAATGAGTTAGGTCTCTCACATCATGTTATTTGTATGATTGTATTTCATTCTATTGTTATTTTTTAAAACACAATATACAACCATTGTATTGAAAAAGTTTCTTATGATTGATTGTAAACCATTTTCTACTTCAATGGAAGTTGGAATAAATATTGATCATAAATCTACATATGAAAAAGGTTGATCCTATTTTATATACATTTTTAGTTGATAGTTTGATTTATCTAACTATAAATAGATCAAATATTTCCTATACAAAAGGAATTACTTCAAGGTTTATGTAGGAACCTTTTTTAGAGATCATTGGAATCTTGCAAAAAGAATTTTTAGATATTTGAAAGGAACAATCAATTATGGGTTGCATTATAATAAGAATGAAAATGATATCTTATATGGATTTTGTGATTCTAACCATATTGATGTTGTGTTATAAAATATACTTTGGATATGTGTTCAAGATCCTTTTTTTGGTGTAGGAACCATTACTTGGAACAAAAATGCAATCAACAGTCTCCATTTCTTCTACTAAGGCAGATAAGTACAATGGAAGAAGTAAAGAATCACATGTGGCTACAACAACTTATTGGTAGAGATACACATGGAATGAAGGAAATATTTATCTTTTATGTAGTGACAACCAAAGTTGTATTACTCTTGATTAATTAATATAGTTCAACATCAGAGGAAGAAGAACATTGAGATACATATACGCTTCACTCGTGAGAAGATGCAAAGTGATGAGATAAATATCAAGTTCATGTTAAATGAAGAGTAGGTTCTTGACATCTTCAAAAAGTCCCTGAGTGCTGTAAATTTTTGTCACTTTCATGAAAATCTTGGATTGTCAGAGTTTCCATTGAGGGGGAGTGTGCATGACAATGTCACCTCCTAATGGAACTTGGAATTTTGTAAAAATACTTCGGGCATTTGTAAAAGACTTTTCAGGCAAGTGTAAAAAGACCTTCGGGTATGTATATCTCCTTGACTTATATTTTAGAAAGAAGTGCAGAAATATCTTAAAGGCGGTCTTCAGTAAACTCTTTAGTGTTATTGAGTTTACTAGTAAACATCCAGTACAAGCATATTGCTTTTAAGATAAGGTCCTTGGTTGTAAAATGCTCCTATATGCTTGGGTTCAATAACCTTTTATGAGAACCTATGAGAACATGTAAAACTCACAAATCATACTTAGCCATTGATCATGGGATGATCTTTTGGGATTCCAAATCCTTTTGTACCAAAAGGTAAATTGAGTATGATGAAGGTGTTATAATTCCTTCAACTGATATGCTAGCCTAAAACCTTTATGGTTTAAGGATTGTAAATCATGTAGTGTACCGCGGGTAGGTAATTTATTGTCATATGATTATGTTATCATCACTTAACATTAAGGGGGAGTGTTGGAACATAATGATTAAGTGGTCTGGCCAACCCTTAATGTATATTGGTCCATCACTAATATATATGTTAATATTTAATAATATGAAATATTTATATTGCATATTATTAAAATATGTTAACCTAGATATATACTTTAGAGTAAATATTTAATATCGTGAAATGATTATATTTCTAATATTAAATATTAGAAAACCTAAATGTATTGTGTCAACCATTTTAGGTTGAAAAGGTGGGTCGGGAGACATACGCAATCACCTTATATGAGAAAAAGGGAGAACTTTAGGTCTATCATTTGATATATGATGAGAAATATATCAAAGGTGTGCAAATCAAGTGATTTGGTTTTACCCTTGGTAAATAGGAAAACATTTCAAATGAGGATTCCATGATCTTGATGAGATGTAAAATAAGTTCTCTGAAGTAAAATATTATTTTCAAAGTGATTTTTACCCTATTGGGGTTTTCCACTATAAATATTATGTCACCTGTGTTATTTATTTCATGTAAGTATTTCTTTATTTACTTATGTTATGATGTAGGGTAAGTGCACGAAATTGAGGGGCAAAAAAGTGGACAAGCAATCTAGAATAATTTTCACTATAATAATCACGTCACGCGTTCTAAAGTATTACGAGATCACGTATCATCAACATGTCTTGTGTCTAGAATCTTACCGAATACATAATGCGTACAATAGATTGTTCACTACTATAAAGGAAAATTCAAGAGGAGGAGAAGTAGGGATCTCTATCAGGATATCTCCTTGAGACTGGGCCGATATTTATAGCTTAGCAACCCTACTCATGGTTTAGGCCATTTTAGTTAGATCTCAAGCTCAAAGGATCGATCCTGGATCGAAGAAAATTAGTCTGTAGGTTAAAGATGGCAGGAGGGACAAAACGTTGTATAGCAATCCCTTTTTTATTAAGTAGTATCACAAATGGCATTCAAATAAGACATAATTATTAGATTAAAATGACTTGAGTGTGTAGATAGATTGATCATTTCTCTGTTACAGTCAGAGGTCGAAGGAAATGAACTACAGTGAAAGGGATGGAATACCTTACTCATCCCTCCCAACACTCCCATGAATACTCTAGATTCCCTTGTGATAATCCATAGAAGATTTAACAACCAACATAGTTGAAAAAAAAAATTGAAATTGAGGATTTAATTAAAACAATGAGGGATTCACAATCTACAAACCCCTACCACACCTCTCTTGCAAACACATTGGAGGCATTACTTGTTCAAATTGACGCGGAAACAAGGAAAATTGATCGTTGGACAACTTACAGAGAGGGTTGTAGGGTGTATTATTCCAACAATTTGTCATATGTGGATGTACAGAAAAAAGAAATTTCAAAAGACCTCATATGCGTTTTATTCACAGACCCCCTCACTAATTTTCCTACTCCGTTGTCATGTAAATGATTTCCCATTCCATTTGTCCACTAAAAATTTGATTAAAAATAATTTTTGGGACCGATGGTGGATGGTGTTTGATTTTCCACCTTGTAATAACAACGAGGGTGCCACTATACTTTCTTAGGAAACTCTATTGTGAGTTTATCATCAACGAGATCTCAAATTATTTTGATTTCCAAGATTTCCAGGGCTGAGGAAAAGGATCTGCACAGGATCGACAAGGTGCACAATGTGCACCGATTCAGCAGGGTAGATTCTCCGCACATAAGCCCCCTCAAACTGAGATTGTCCCTTAAGCAGTGAAGGAGACAATAGAGATTGATACACTCCATGCGCTTCAGGGGTTATCTGTGACCATTTTTCGACATATGAGGGAGATTTTTGAGCCAGATGCCCATGGAGGTACACAGAGTATTACCTTAGGGAGTACTTACATGAGGCCACATATTTTCTCGTCATCTAGCAGCATATGTTTGAGGCCCGAGTAGGACGATAATTTCATGTGTATTGATTTTGGTGCACCTGGTGCTAGGAGTGAACATGATAATGTCACTATGTCAGATGTCCTTTTGAGTGAGACATTTGGATTATATTCATCAGCGCCACCTTCGCAGATAAATTTGTTATGTGTGTTACAAATTTTTTGGAGTACTTGATTTACTTATATATGTTAAATATTTGAAATAATTGTATTTGTACATGTATATGCTTTGATATTACAGCACGTGGGAGGTGCATCTTCATCCAGACCATAGGCAGTGAGCACCATGTATACACATCCATTCACAAAGGTAATTTAGAATGTTAATTATGTAAAATTTTCACATACATGTATGTATATATATATTTGCATGTATATATGTATATTAGTTTTGAAGTCAAATATATGTATGTCCATCTAACTCATGTGATATACATGTTTAATAAAGATGTTGACTTCACTAGACACCCCACCATCTCTGCAAACAAGTAGATAAAGGTGTTGCCACTGTGATTTTATCTGCTCATCAACTCACTGAGGTATTCAAACAACACGTAATTTTTTTTTAAATTTATCGTGTAATTCATATTATGTTAAATTACATGTTAGTAATGTATTTCATTGTAGAATTATTAAATAATGTTAATAATGTCCTTCATTGTGTGTATGCAGGAGTTACCTGCGATAGGTAGTAGCCCTATTCATTTGATTTACAGGCGTGGCGGGGTAAAAAATAATAGTTCAATATTGATAAAATTAGTTAAAATATTGTCATTATGTACATACATGTACTTAGTTCTATTTTCGCTAATTCTTATCTTAGATTTTCTGATCTTATGTGTATGTAGGGAACTTTAACCCCCTCCATTTTGACTTCCCTACATATCGGGGACAGTGAAGTTTGCCATCTTGAATTTAGTGATTTTTGGTCGAGGATGACAGATGCAAACCATACGCTAATGGCATAGATGATTCATGACAACGGTTTGGATTTCGCTTGTGGTTTCCCAATCTCTATACAATGTGCAGATACGGTGCTTTCATGCGGAGCTCATTTCAACCCTGATTCGAGTGAATTGATGGGGAGCTCATTTCCAAACTTGACGCTACCGCCATTAGCACTTCACTGAGGATTCCAGAAATGGATAATGTCATAGTTGTCTCCCAGAATCAAGTACATGCCCTGTTTAATCAAGATAGTGACAACTACAAGGCTTCAGGAGAATTGAAGAATAGTTGGCAGAAGGGAGAGGCTTTCAAAACACTAGTTGTATCTGCTTTCAAAGATATACATTATCATCTTCAGGATGAAACTTCTGGTGTGTCTCTCTCCCTACAAGAAATAAAAGCTTAATTCAGAGCTTTTGTCAAAGGAAATCTGTTCAAGGAAAGTTCCATTTCCAAAGAGAAAATGAAGGATATCTGCTCTCTTCAATCTGCTATTGAAGAAGCAAATAAAGACTATCATACTCATGTCGAGTTTGATAAGGAAATGGAGAAGTGCCTCGGATTTTGGACCCAGTCTACAGCCAACACGTCAGTCCCACGTGGCAGAGACAGCCGAGGCGTTGAAGAGATTCAGGCAGCAGATTTTGAAGTCAGTGGGTCCCTCCCAGTCATAAGCACATGTCTTCTTCTCCTTATTCCTCTCTTCTCTTCCAATTATTTTGCTTGGATTTATTGTGATAAGTTGAGGTATTGCGATTGGAAATCCTTAACTAATCTTTAGTTAAAAGAAGTAGTTACCAAGAGTAACTGATTTGTAAACTATATAATGGCCTCTCCTCACCATTTGTGGGAGGAATAACTTGGCTTATTTCATGAAAGTGTAAATAAATCATAAAGAAATCAATACAGAAGGGCTTTTCATTCTTCGTCTATCTGATCTCTTTTATCCCTAAGCTTTTCATTTAATCTTGTTAAGATCATTTGTCTATATTATATTAAGAAGCTTTGTATTCTTGCAGATGTTATTGATAGAAATTTGTGTCTTTCAAATTTCATCTTATTAGTATGATACAAATGATCTTGTTTCAATTCACTGTACCTTCGCATGCATAAAGAATTACTCTGTCATCTATAATTCTAAATGGTGCCTTTCTGCTCGTTTCTCATTTTCTCATTCCTTAGTCCTTTTGTAATTGATGATCCTTATAGAAAACACTTTCGTAAATATCCAAGTTCCACAAGAAAATCATGTTTTGTATGTGTAAATAGGTTCGTTTTTGAATAAGGGAACCTCTCCCATTAAAGAGGAGGGACTTCTTGTCCCCTGACTGTTGCTCTTCGTGAAGTCCTATTTTGATGACCAAAATTTTTTTGGCGACTCTACTGGGGAAATCATATTCCAGTTCTGTAATTGTTGATCATCCTTTGATCTGGCGACTCCGCGTTTTACTCGAGGGAGAAGGGCCCTTGGTATAAAGATTCTCAATTTCAGCTTTTGGAGCAACAGGGTTTTCCTTTCCCTTAAATAAGAAATAGAAAGACTCGTTCAACAAGTACTGCACCTGTCCAAGATAGAATCCCTATGGGTGGTATTCCTTCAGAGTCAATCAGTCCTAACCTTCGAGCTTTGATTCTTGTTGGTGTTGCAGTTCCTCTTCAAGCCATTTTTCCAAGAATGGCGGTACCACTGTCCTGGGGTCATCGTGTCGGGCCCCTTGCCCTTTCTCAGCCTTTGCATGAGTTACCCAGAGGTAACCGTAAGAACTTCCCTAAATTCAAAGGCGATGGTAAAGTGCATCCTGATGAACACATCGCAACCTTCATAGTTGCATGCGGAGTTCTGGGAGTTGAACATGAAGATGTCTCCGTAAGACTTTTCATTGAGACTTTACAAGATAATGCTGCTGATTGGTTCTATCACCTTCCGGCCGGTGCTATCTCCAGCTGGGATACAATGAGAACCAGGTTTGAAAACCGGTTCAAACTAGCAGAAGATGTGCATGCCTTGCTAGCCCAAATCTCTCAAAAAAAGAAGGATTCATTCATCAGAGCCCATGAGAGAATTTGTGGCCCGATTCAAAAAGTTGATTAACAAAATTCCGCCCAAATACTCGACCTGTAGATCAAATTCAAAAATGTTTTTTCCTAAATGCTCAATTGCCTGAAGTTAGCTATGCACTAAGAAGGGCTAATCTCGCAACATTGGCTGAAGATCAAACTCTTGTTGTTAGTGTCGAAGATGATTTAATCATGTCAGGGAAGTTGAGGAGAGACCCTTCTAAATCTAAATCTGCTTCTTCCTCCTCTTCCACCCCTGGACCTAATACTGATCCATTGGTACAAAAACTTGCAAATGATCTCATTGCCATTAAGAAACAATTCGCTCAGCATGCTCCCTATGCAGACGTTCCAAGGAGGAATTTTCAGCCCAGAAATCGTTTGTCTGCTTCTCAAACAGGGCTAGCGCTAGAAGGACCTCCTATTAAAGTTCGTGTCAATGCAACCTGTGAATTTGAGGAACCTAAAGATGAAGAGGTTAATGAAGATTGCGAGGAATTTGTTGAAGAGGTTGATGATGAAGCAGATGGATTTGAGGGATCTTGAGTTAATTTCTTCACCACTGAAGGCATTGATGAAGGGGATGATTATGACAAAGTAGTAGTAGACATGAATAGCGAATCATACGCTGTCATGACTCGAGAGCAGACAAATCAGAGGGAGAAAATGATGAAGCCCACCAAGAAATCTAAGGAGCATCCGATAACTATCCCCGTAATTACAAAAAGAGGATATCCTATTTCCATTTCATCTCCACCAAAGGTGAGTCCTGTCAATTCTACTACTAAAGTTACTTATTTTTCACCTAAAATTGATAAACCTAGGATCTCACATGATGATAGCCTGTCCACTTCTGGGTCTTTTGATATTATTGACCACTTGAAAAAGACTAAGGTTCAAATCTCAGAGGCAGAGTATTATCAAACCCATCCCAAGGATTTTGCTAAAAATGATTCACTTTGTCAATTCCCATTCTAAAACTACTTCTAAAGGCCTTTTACCCACTCCTCCTTCTGCACCACAGCCTAATCTAGTAGCCGCTGTCACCTCACCCAATGAAAAAATCAAACCATTCTATGTGACACTTCTTATAGCTGGCCATAGGCTTAGCAATTACGTCATAGACTCAAGAGCCTCAGACAATGTGATGCCTGCTAAAGTAGCTCATGCCTTAGGCTTGACCCTCACATGCACTTATGGATCTTGTTACTCTATGGAGAGTAAGGAAGTGCCCCTAGTCGGAAGAATTAAAGATGCACAAGTGGCTTTTGCTGCTTTGCCTGAGAAGAAAGTTTTGACTACCATCTTAGTAGCAGATATTCCTCCTTCATACGGGATGTTGCTAAGCAGAAACTTCTGTAAGGATGTGGGTGGAGAAATTCAAATGGATTGGTCACATGCCCTCATACCTGTTAATGGACAAATGAAGAGGTTGCTGCCTAAGAAGCAATCTGAGTATATTGTACAAAAAAACGGATGATCCTAAAGCAAAAATACTCTATGAAGATATGGGGCATGGCAACTACATGATTATGTCTCCTGAAGAAATCCAACTCCCCAAAGTGTCACCTAATGATCCTAATGGTGTTTGGATTTTAGAGCTTGATGGAAGTTGTTCCTCAGTTGGTTCTAGAGCTGGTGTCATACTGGTGTCACCTGAAGGAAGCCTTCATCCTTTCTCATTCAAGCTGCAATTTGAAAATACCAATAATACAACAGAGTATGAAGCTCTCATTCTTGGACTACAGGTGGCAAAAGAACAAGTTGTGAAGAATCTTCTAGCTCGTGGGGATGCGGAATTGATTGTAAAGCAAGTTAGAAACCTCTTCCAGGTGAAAAATGGAAGGTTGAAACATTACAGGTATCAGGTGTGGGATTCCATTGAATTTCTTGATGCTTTCTCCATTGAAGCAATACCTAGCGAGAAGAATACCAGGGCTGATTCATTAGGAGTCTCTGGGTCACTGCTTATACCTCATCCTGACTTTTCCCAAGATAAGTTCACCATTGAGATGATCCATAACTGATAATACAAATAACTAGAAAGTTTTCAATAATGATCAACATTTGCTTTCTTTCTTAGAACTCAAAGATAATTTTGAACAGCTATACTTTGAAGGAAGTGATAACTTGCCTCGTGAAAGTGTGCCCTTTGACAAAGCAACCACTCAAGGAGAAGAAACAGATCAGGATGGATGTATCAAACTCAAGGGAAACAAGATCCCTAAAGGATTAGTAAGTTTAGAGGAATTGTTTGATAAACACGACATGTATGTAAAGTCTAGAGCTTCTACTGGACCTCAACAATCAGCTGAATATGAAAAAATTAATATTGGGAATTATACTGACCCTAAGTTCATGAACATTGGAAAATGTTGCACAGCAGATGAGAGGAATAAAGCAATTGATCTGTTAAAGAGGTATAAGGATGTTCTTGCCTACTCTTATGAAGATTTAAAAGCTTTCCAACCAAAAGAGATGCAACATTTTATTCCTCTCAAACCTGGAATTAAGCCTTTTAAACAGAAGCAGAGGCAATACAATCCTAAATAGCTGAAACCATTTTTCAAGAAATTCAGAAGTTGTTGAAAGCCAAAATCATTTTTCCTATCCATCATTCAACATGGATTGCCAATATTGTACCTGTTAGAAAGAAAAATGGTGAGATTTGTATCTGTGTTGACTTCAGGAATTTGAATCAGGCTTCCTTGAAAGATAATTATCCTTTACCTATGATGGATCAGGTCTTACAAGCAGTAACAGGATCTGAAATGTTGTCTATGCTTGATGGATTCTCAGGATATAATCAGGTAGAAGTTAATACTGTAGATAAACACAAAATAGCTTTCACTACCCCTTGGGGTACCTTTGCTTACAAAAGAATGTCTTTTGGGCTCATTAATGCTGGTGCCACTTTTCAGAGAGCTATGGATCTGGCCTTTGGAAGTTTGAAAAGGAAGTGTATTGTTGTATACCTTGATGACTTGACTGTGTATTCTAAAACAAGGGCAGATCATTTTCAGCACCTGGAGATAGTTCTGCTAAGATGTAGAGAACATGGGATCTCTTTGAATCCTAAAAAATCTGTCTTTTGTGTCATAGAGGGGAAATTATTAGGGCACATCGTCTCCAAAGATGGTATTAAAATTGATCCTGAGAGAGTTCAAGTTATTCAACAAATTCCTCTCCCAACCAGCAAAAAGGGCGTGCACTCTTTTCTTTGGTAAGATCAATTTTTTGAGAAGATTCATCCCTGATTTTGCAGAACTAACTCTGAATATCTCCCAAATGATGAAAGGAAAACAAATGTTTGGTTGGTTCTCCTGAAGGGAAAGAAGCCTTTGAAGATATTAAAAGAGCCATTGCTAAAACTCCTGTTTTAGCATGTCCAGATTTTAGGAAAGATTTTATTATCTATTGCTACGCCACAGATAACACCTTGGCTGCGGTTTTGACTCAGGAAGATTCTAATGAGCATGAACTCCCAATTGCATTCATGAGCTATATTCTGAAAGATCACGAGTTAAAATACACCATGATGGAAAAACATACTTTTGCAGTGGTTAAAGTTGTTAAGCAGTTTCATTTTTACATTCTTAACTCTCACTCCATGGTGTTAGTACCAGATACAACTGTTAAGTCAATTCTTACACAGCAGGAATTTGGATCCAAGAGAGGGAACTGGGTGGCCAAGGTCCAATAATATGATATTGACATCAAATCGAGCAAGCTCGTTCGTGGAAAAGGCCTTTGTGAGCTCATTGCTGAAGGAGCTAGACATGAGTTACTGGAGGATAAAATTGGTCTTCCTACAGTTCTGTTTCTTAGTTCAGTTGACGAATGGTATGCTGATATCTCCCATTTTCTCACCTATGGAGAATGCCCCTCTCATTTGACTGCCAAAGAAAAGAGGACTGTTAAACTAAGGTTAGTGCAATATGTGTTGTGGGAAAATGCCTTGTTTAAATGTGGGTTAGATGGAAGGTTTTTGAAATGTGTGGACAAGGAACAGCAGAAAAAAGCTACTCTCAGCTTTTCATGATCAAGCATGCAGAGGACACTACTCATCAACCGTCACTGCTCATAAGATACTTCTTGGAGGATATTACTGGCCTACCTTGTTCAGAGATGCATCCAAGTGGGTTGATAAATGTGAGGCTTGTCAGAATTTCATGGGTAGACCCAAATTGGCCTCTTTGCCTCTTAAGCCAGTTGTAATTGAAGAACCTTTTCAACAGTGGGGTTTGGACTTCATTGGAACACTTAATCCCTCTTCTAGTGCTGGTCATACTCATGTATTAACTGCTACAGATTATTTCACAAAATGGGTAGAAGCCATTCCAGTAAAGAGTACTACTTCTGAAGTGGTGTGCAGTTTCATCAAAGAAAACATCTTGGTAAGGTATGGGTGTACCAAACAAGATTGTGATAGATAATGCTTCGAATTTTTCTTCAACTGAGATGATGGATTTTTGTTATGGATATGGCATCTCTCTGGCTCACTCTTCAGATTACTATCCTTAGGGAAATGGACAAGCAGAATCCACTAATAAAAAATCTAGTGACCATATTAAGGAAATTAGTCAATGAGTCTCAACGAAACTGGCACAAGAAACTCTATGAAAGATGGATTTGATAGAATTAGAAGTATGCAGTCTAATTAGACAAATTGCACAGAACCGGCTGAGACAAAAGATTTCGGTTTGCATTTTCCTCTCTTTGGGGCAACTACACTTGTAAAACAAACCTGGCGACACACAGATATATGAAAGAGAAGAGCTGGTTCCCATCACCATTCATTTCTTCAAAGCCAAGAACTTGCTTCGACTTGAGAAGTTCATTGAAAAGAACATCAAGATAATCGACAGCAAGGGAAAGATACAGAAGACTATTGGGCTGATGTTGCAGCTGATTTTGGAGGGGCTAGAAAGGAAGCATATATGGCAGGTTTTCTCTGCAATTGATCCAAGAACTCGGCTTGTACCAAGTTCCTAAAGGACTCCCAAGATGAAAACTCTGAGCTATACTCATATGAGTATGACAATTTGGTAAGCCACACTCCCTTGGAGGGATGGGATTGAAACAAGAAAGAGAAAGATGATCTGGCCGAGGACCTAGCTCCAGTCTTAGTTAGGACTAAGGTCTGGTTTGACAGGAAAGGTCGAGAGCTCAGAAGGCACTCAGGAGAATCCCTCCTCTAAGGATGTTCAACCACCAAGGAGGGAAGCATCACTCCCATATCAGGACACACCTGTGCCAAACCCCTCCTGCCTAATATAGCAATGGACCTGCAGCTTCCACTCCTTCTTCATCCACTCAGTGTACCAGAAGAAAATCAAGAGGTTATTAAGAAGGAGCTGTGGAAAAATATCCTCAAGTAAGTAGGTTTTAGAAGGGCCTTTGGGACCAGGAAAACATCATGGTTCTCAAGTGAAGTGAATAAGTTGAAGTGCAGCCCCTTGCAAATGCTCCTGAAGATCCAACGGAAATAAAGATAAGGAAGTCAAGAGCAATGAAATTCCAAGTCCTATTGTTCTCTCTACCGTTAATTGTCTAAGCGCCCCACTCACATCTCACTTGAATCAAAAAGCTGTGCAAACCTTGAGGATAATGAGCTCTCGGTCTACCTGGTCCTCTTGCCCCTCCTCATGCGGATCCTCGTTCCTGCTTTGCGTTTGGGTGCCTTGCAACGCCTTTTTTTGAAAATTCAAGGAAGAGGAAGGGAAGTATTCCTCTCGGAGCTCAGGGTCAAATTTTGATGTTGTCGCAGCCTTGTTAGGCACTACTCCTCGTGCCAAGAAAGCCAGAATCACCTCTAGAATAGTGTCTGATGCTCAAGGTGGGCAATTCTTGGAGATTGCTAAGCCTACAGTAGACAAATTATAGCAGGACTTGCAGGCATCTGACTTAGAACTCTTAAGAATTCCAATGGGAGAATCTACTCCTGAAGGTGAGATCCACAACCTCCAGGAAACGGCACAGAGTCATTGGGAGGGTAGAGAAAGGGGCAGAAAACTATTGAACAGTTGGAGGAACAAGCCCAGATTCTCACTGGCTTTATCAAATCTCTTTTGTCTAAGGAAAAAGTTTTGGACCCTACCCCCCCATTGACTACCCTTCCGCCACTTGTAATTTTGAGCCAAGATGAATTACAGAGTATCAAAGCCATGCACAAGTATTCTGTCTATGGCAGAGCTATGGAGGCCATGGTGGAATATATGCTTGTTGTAGGATTGAACTTCATCGATGAAGCTTTCAAACTTCCACGGAAAGGTGAACAATTTGCAACGAAGTTCTCCTCCACTATCGGGATCATAGATAAAGAGCTCAACATCTGGAGCAGTTGCATAGTAACCATCCGTCTCATGGGATAGACAGATGAGAACATTTTATTGGAAAATAAGGTTTTTGATGATGCAAAGGATAATCTGTCAAAGTCCTGGGTTTACAGCGTGGAGTGGAAGATCAAAGTCTTAGAGGAGGCTTTGGGAGAACTGAAGAATAGCTGGCAGAAGGGTGAAGCTTTCAAGACACTGGTTGTATCTGCTTCAAAGATATACATTGTCATCTTCAGGATGAAACTTCTTGTGTGCCTCTTTCCCTGCAAGAAATCAAAGCTCAATTTAGAGATTTTGTCAAAGATAATATATTCAAGGAAAGCTCCATTTCCAAAGAGAAAATGAAGGAGATCTACTCTCTTCAATCTACCATTGAAGAAGCAAATAAAGACTATCATACTCATGTCGAGTTTGATAAGGAAATGGATAAGTGCCTTGGATTTTGGGGTCAGTCTACAGCCAACACGTCAGTCCCTCGTGGCAGAGACATAGCTGAAGCATTGAAGAGATTCAGGCAGCGAATTTTGAATTCAGTGGGTCCCTCCTAGTCATAACCACATGTCTTCTTCTCTGTTTTCTTCTCTTCTTTTCTAATTCTTTTTCTCGAATTCATTGGTAATTAGTCGAGGTATTGCGATTGGAAATCCTTAACTAATCTTTAGTTAAAAGAAGTAGTTACAAAGAGTAACTGATTTGTAAGCTATATAATGGCCTCTCCCACGCCATTTTGAAAGGAAGAAGAACTTGGCTTCTTTCTGAAAGTGTAAATAGATCATAAAGAAAATCAATACAGAGGGCTTTTCATTCTTTGTCTATCTGATCTCTTTTATCCCTAAGCTTTTCATTTAATTTGTGAAGATCATTTGTCTGTGTTATGTTAAGAAACTTATGTTCAAGCAGATGTTATTTACAGAACTTTGTGTCTTTAAATTCCATCTTATTT
>JAHRHJ020000397.1:0-75985 GCA_019776745.2 Taxus chinensis
TTTTAGGTTATTGGGAACAAGTTGGGATGGGGCCCCCAGGGGGAAAAACCGTTGTTGGGGTTGGGATACTAGGTTATTGCGCCCCAAAGCAATCCCATGGGTTTTTGCGGTTTTTGTCTTGGGGATATGAGGAAGGGGGTCTACGATCACCCAAAAGTAGGGAAAAAAGGGGTCAATTCAGTGGGAAATTGTCGTTGAATTGTGGTTGTATTGGATTTTTTTAAAAGTAAATGGGGGAAACAAAACAGAATATTATTCTATTCTAGAAATGTTGTAATAAAAGTAAAAAAACCAGTTTACAAGTAAAGTAAACACAAGGGAGTAAATGCAAAAAAAACCACGATTATTTTGACAAATTATGGGGTGTGGAGGAAAGGGAATTGGAATGGCCAGAGTTTGAATGATTAGGGAAAAGGGGGACAATGTGCCCCGAATCTTGATGGAAGTTTGGAGGAGGTGTTGTTAGTGAGGGGTTCCATTAATTTAGTTTTGCCCACCTCGTAAGTAAAAGGGAAAATGGGGTGAAAACCGTTTTAAACGGGAAAAAAGTGTGCTCGGGGGGGAAAATGGTTTGTAAAAAACGATTCTTTGTTGTTGGGTTTGTAATAGCATGGCTTGTGATGAAATGATTAATTTTAAGTGATGATATGTGGGACATAAGAGATTTTGATGTGTTTGTGAAATGCGTTGATGGATTAGGCTAAAAAGCCAATTTTATATCATGGGGGGGGACCCAAAAGATGAGTAAGAAGGGGGAAAAAGTTTGATGATTTTAGCCTTTTTTAAAGCAGATTTTACCCTAAGTAATGTTTTTAGAAAAAAAAAAGTTGATGATGTAAACATAAAAACGTATATTCACTAATTAAGGGAAGGTTAGGCATGGGGAAAAAAAAGGGATAGAAGGGTTTTGAATGTTGTGAGTGTTGGATGTGGTTATCTATGAAGGTAATACCCCTCAATTTTAAGGGTTTCTTGTTGGGGGGGGGGGACAATGAGGGGACTTTCATTGCGGTTCATAGGGGAAGTTGAAGTTTGCCAGAGCAATTTTTATAAAAAAAAAGTGAGGATTGTGTAAACAATGTATAAGTGGATGTGATGAAGAGGAATGTCATGTTTGGGAATGTTGTAAGTGTTTAAGTTATTAAGAATGTTGTAATTGTGTAATTACAAAAAAAAGGTGGTTAGATGAATAGGGCATATGATGTATGAAGCAAAAACAAAGGTGTTGAAATTTTGATGCATGATTTAGATGTTTTTGGGACATGGTTTACAAAAAATGGAGGATGTAAAAGATGTTAAGATTGGATGGGTATTTGTTAGGTGTGTGGAGGGAAGGTTTGTTATGTGCAATGAAAAAGTGAGGTCATTTGTGTTAAAGTTAAAGATGCCTTCAAACAATCAAGCATTGAAACAAACCAAAAGGGCAAACAAGGAGTGTGTCATCGGGTTAAAGATTTAAAGGGGGATTGTATGATGGAAGTTGTAAAAAAGGGAGGGTGAACCCCCCCACAAAACAGTTAAGTGGACAACAAAAGAAGTGATGGTGCTAAAAAAATTGTAAGGAGGGTGAATGGGATGAGTGGATTGAAGGTTGGGTTGTGGTAAAAAAATTGATAGATTTTTAATTTTTCTTTTATTTGCATTTTTTATGGGTTATTTAAAAAATTTTATTTGTATGTGTTGTGAGGTGAATATGCGATGGAAATGAGGTTCTTTAATGGAAGAGGAAATTTCCCTCAAAAGGAACCATATAAGGGAACCATTAAAAAATAATTTGGAAGTGTGTCAATCAGGGGAAGGTAAGGTGGAAACCAGAGTTTTTTCACACCTACCAAAGGGGACCCAAAGTTTGTGTTTGAAGTGGATGGAAAAAGGCATGTGGGGATTAAAAAAAAGCAACAAAAAAAAAACATTGGCCCCATGGTTTTAATGGTTGGCAAAATTGTGGGTCGTGGCTATCATTTAAGAGTATTTACTTTAAAATTTGAAAATTGAAATTTGAAAAAAAAACGGAAAAGTGGAGCACAAAGGATGGGAGGGGGGAATCTTGGGGAATGGTTGGTTTTCAATGTAGGGGGGATTTGATTGAGTGTTGTGAGACGGGGGACTTATTTATTAGGGAAGAAGGGAGATGATTTGATTTTTAGGAGGCGGTTGGGCGTATTTTAGGGGGGGGACTTTTGTTAATGCCGCCAATTTGGACTTAGTAGGGGCGGGAGGTGTGGGGGGGGGACTTAATTTTCTTACATGGGATTGTTTATTAGGCAAAAACACTCGATTTCTGTAGAAAGGGAAACGGTTTGAGAGGGTGATTTGGGACATGGTGTTTATTAGGACACGGGGAGGGAAATTCAATTTTAGGAAACAAAAAACCATTGGGGATGTTTGTAAAAACAATTGTAGGAATGGGCATTTCCACAAAAAAAAAAATGGTTGTATATTGAATTGAGATTAACGACCTTGCACAAAAACTTCAAGGAGCTTGATTCTTATCGTAAAAAAAAGCAGAAGATGTTCATTGTTTCATTTATGTCCATTGATATGATTGATCATGAAAATAGGAGGGGGAACATTGATAATTTTGTTAAGATTTTGCTTAAGGAGGATAAGCCATTAAGCCATGGGAAGGTAAGTGGTAAAAGTGATCAATGGAGGGGACAAGGGAGGCCAATAAGGGGAAATTTTCATTTTGGCTTTAGGGCAATTGTGATTTTTTTAAAATTGTTTAAGGCTTTGTTAAAAATGGCCAAGATTTGAGGCTTTTTATTTTGAGTATGAGGCCCCAAATGTAGGGGAAGGGGGGAAACATAGGAATTTGAACAGAGGGGGAGGGATATCGCAAAGGTTGAACAAAAACCCATTGCGGCTGGACAAGTGTCTTAATTTTTTAGGGAATTTTTCATTATATTAGAGAATTTAATCTTTAGATTTTCATAGCTTAAATGTTGTCTTTGGAAAATTAGGACAAATGTAAAAGCTTTGGGGAATGGACTCGGACACACAGGGGTTGATTTAGAGGGAGGAAAAAAAAACACAAAAAGGGGGGGGACTTAGGGGTAATCCAAAAATAAAAAAATGATTAAAAAAAAAACAATAAGCACATCACTTAATGTGGAAAGGGCCCATTATCTCGGGGGAAGATACAATTTGTGTCTAAAGGATATTTTTAAAGGGGGAAACAACGTGGGAAAAAATTTTGGATGCATTTGACGTTTTTTTAAAAAATCCAAGATTTAAAAAGAACAAATTTTGAGGAATTTTAGGGATTTCATTGGGACAAAAAAGGAAAATAAGATTATTCCAAAAAAGGAAAGGGATCTAAAAAGGGGGGGGGGGGAACCGATCACGAGTGGGTTTCCACCCAAAAAATTTGATCCCATGGCTAAAAATGTAAATATTTTATTAAGGGGACCTTAATTCTTAGATGTTTATAACAAAACAGTTAAAAAAAACAATGAAATAATGGGAGGTTTATTGAATTAACAACCCCAAAAAAGGGAAAACTAAAAGCAAAAAAAATGAAAAAGTATGGGGGGGAAAAACCCTTAAGTGAAAAAAGAGGGGTTTAGAAGGGAGGGGGGGCCTTAAAGTTAATTTTCCCAGAAGGTTTCTAGGGGGGATTTTTGTGTCTTTTTTTTTTTTTTTTTTGGCAGGTGGGGGACTGGGCTGAACAGGAGATGGGGAAAATCGGTCACACCCATTAAAAGCCTCAGAAAAAAAAAAAAAAAATGTTAGATTTGGAGGGAGGGTTGACCTAGGATGGGGGTTTTGCCTGGAAACAAGGGATTTTTGGGGGGCAACTTTGGGCATCCTAGTCCTGGATGTTATTTAAGGGTTGCCCGGGTTTCTTTACATAAGATGGTCAAAAAACCCCTTTACTTTTGAGGTTTGTCGTTTGAAAAAAGGTTTCGCTCAATTGTTTTTTGCCTTTGAATCGGGCATGTATGTTCACCTTTGGGATTTGTTTCACTGAGGTCCCCACATAAAAACCCTCCAAACAAGGATTTTGCCCAACTTACAAAAAAAAAAAACCCTCAAAAAATTAATGGGGGGAACCATTCAAAACCCTTAAAAAAAACAAAAGATGTAAAACAATGAGGGGTCAGGGACTGTTCCTAAACCACCCATAATGGTTAGGGACTTACACATCGGACGGACTACCTTTGTTTACATCTTAAAAAAAAAAACCCCCACTGTAGTTTTGTGTGTGTGTGGTGAATTTTGGCCCTAGGTGCGCCTTTTTACGTGTAGCAATTAAAGTAGTGAGCAAGTTAGCTAGGATGTAGGACAAAATGTTAAAAAATAAATTTGTGTTGATAGAAACAAACCAATAGACTTTTTCCCCCTCCTATTGAAAGTGTTTTGATTTTGAGTTGGAAACCAAAAACCTTTGTCCTTTGGATGGGAGGGCTAAGATGGATGCAAATGGAAAAAGTATAGAAGATGCCTTGGGCATGGGGATGCAACATTTAAGTGGGTGGGGGGATAATAGTGCTAGTGTTTTTTGGTCCCTTAATTATGCTCACATAAAGTTTTAATTTATTTTATTATGGATTGGGGGGGAACCTTGCTTGAAATTTGTAATTAAACCCCGAAAAAAAAAAGGGGCAAACTTACAAAAAAAAAAACAAAAATTATTTTTAAAAGATTGCTCAAAAAATGTTAGGGGAAAAAACGGAAACCTAACAAAAAAAAAAAAAAAAGGGTGGACCAAAAGTTACAAGAGGCAACGACCGTGTTTGGAAAAAAAAAACATTTAATGGATTAAAGTTTTAGTTTTTGGACCAACCCTTAAATGTATTATGGGGGGGTCCCATCCACTAAATATAATAGGTTTAATATTTAATAATATGAAAAAATTATTTATATTTCTATTATTTTAATATGCTTAACCTAGGGTATTATTTTTAACTTTAAGGTGTAATATTTTTAATATCGTGAATGGATTATTTTAATATTTAAAAATTATTATAAAAACCTAGGTTTATGTGTTCAAAAAAAAACCAATTTTTGAGGTTTGAAAAAAGGTTGGGGGGTCGGGGGAGAAATAAAAACCCGATCCCACCCTTTATATAAAAAAAAAGGGGACTTTAGGTCCCTTCCATTTGATATATTTCGGGGGGGGAAAATATATTCAAAAAGATGTGCAAAAAAATCAAAGTGGGGAATTTGGGTTTTTACCTTGGTTTAAAAAAAAAATTTTTAGGGCGTTTCAAAGGGGGAAGGAGGGTGAAATTCTTACTAGGGATGTTAAAAAATAAAAGTTCTCTAAGTTACAAAAATATTCATTTTCAAAAGTGGGTTTTTTTTTTTTTTGGGGAAATATATGGGTAAAAGAGGGGGTTTTCAGGGAAGGGTTCCAAAAAAAAAACCCTTATACAAAAAAAAAAAAAAAGGCCCTGTTTAGGGGCCAAAAAATTTGCAAATAAAAAAAAATAAAAAATAAGCAAAAAAAAAAAAGTTTACCATGGAAGATTCCAAAAAAAAAAGGAAAAAAAAAACGAAAAAGCCAAAAAAAGAAAGAAAGAAAGAGGAAAAAAAAACATCTAAGAAGGCTTTGGTTATCCAAAAAAATTTCCCCACCCCCCGGGTGGGGGGGGTAATTTGGATTTAACAATTTTTGCATCAAGGAATATTCAAAAAAAAAGGTTCCCAGGGGGGGAAAAAACAATGATTGATTCGGGGCCAAAAAAAAAATTATTGGGTTTGCTAGAGGGTTCCACCCTCAAAAAATATTTTCTAAGTTCCCCAGGCCGGAAGGAAAGGGAAGGAGGGGGCAAAAGTCTGGAGAAAAAAATTGCGGGAAAAAAAAAAAAGGGTGGCCAGGGGGGGAAAGGGCCAAAGGGGGAAACGGAAAGGTGGATCCAGGAAAAAAAAAAAAATCAGAAAAAAAAAATGACTGGAGGGTCCTAACGCACCCCTAGGGGCAAGGGGGTACGGGGGGGGACACATTTTTGGGGGGACAAAAAAGGGCCCGAAACCGGGGCCGGGGCTCGGCCGGAAGTTTAAAGTAACAAAAAACAACAGCCCGCCCCCAAAGAAACAGGGGGGGAACATTTTCTGGGGGGGAAAAAAGGAAAGTTACGGCGGCGGGGGCACGGGGAAAACAAAAATTGGCCGGTTCGGACGAGAAAAAACAAAAAATTGGGGGGCCACACTTTGCGGGGCGGGGAACGGGCAAATGGGAACAACATGGGCCAAAAAAAAAAGACCCAAAAACCGGCGGATCGGGCCGAAAAATTTGAGCCAGGCAGTAAAAAAAAAGCGATGGGGGGACATCTGGGGCCGCAAAGGCGCGAAATCGGGCCGGCATCGACCGACAAAAGGGAGGGTCAGGTTCGTCCCCAAAAAAAAAAAAAAAAAACAAAAAAGGGGACAAGCGGGGGAACAAAATGGACGCGGGAAAAAGTGGCACGAAACGGCCAAAAAAATGAGGGGGCCACAAAAGGCACAAAATTCAAATGGGGGGAAACCATCCGGGGGACAAAAAATTTGAGGTGGAACGTACGTTTGAAAAGGAAGGCGAATTCAGGGCGAGGGGGGGGGGGGGGACCAATCAGGAAGGTGCCACGTTGGTTCTTCACAAGAAGGGAACAAGTTAACAAAAAAGCAATGGGCGGGTTTTCGAAGGGCACCAAATCCGACAAAACCAATGGGAATTAAAGTTGCACGTGGTCCCAAGCTTTTAGGGGGGCCCACAAGGGGGGAAAAAAAAAAAATCAAAAAAAGACAAAAAGGGCGCCGAAGGTTAAAGAAGGAGAAGGGAAGGAATTTCATGCGGGGGGGGGGGGACCAAATTCAGGAAAAAAAACCTGGCACGTTTGTCGTCCAGAGGGCGAAAAGGAAGTGGGGGGGAAAAAAAAAAAATATTTTAAAAATCGTTTTGATTATTGTTTCGTGCCCTTAAAAAATCTTTCAAAAAATCGCCATACTTTTGATCCAAGAGGCTCGGATTTCCCAAGTTTCTTTTTCTATCAAAAACGGAAGCTGTGTTGGAGGATGCTCTAAATTTGATTCTGGGATAATCTTCAAGTTTTTTGGTGCAGTTTTGGAAAAAGAGAGAAAAAGTCGAGGGGGACGGAAAAAAAAAATACGGGCTCTTTGGGACGTGTGGTGTTTAATGGGGGCCAGAAAAGCGAACCCCTTTCCAAAACAAAAAAAAACCCCGTTTAATTTCTAAAAGGGGACGCATTTTTCTTTCTTGCGCACGGGCCAGAAAAAGTGGAACATTTTTTAGCGGGCCAAATTAAATCAAAAAAAAAAATGGGGTTTTTCACATTCTCCTCCAAAAATTCACTCACAAAAAAGTGGATCAGGGGTATGGGTTTGTTGAAAGATCCCATGATCATTTAATTGCCAGTTTCTGTTAGTCAATGGAGGTTGGGCTCTTTGCAGTGTTCCCACGTTTTTTCGTTCCCGGGCTCGGACCCATGGCAATGTTAAAAAAAGCCAAGAATTTGCTCTTTTTTAAAACAAAAAAAAGGGTGGTGTTCAATTTCTTTCTTGATCTGCCCCTTCCCTTCTTTTATCTCTAGGGTTTTTGAAAAATGGGGAGTTCGAAAAAAAAAAAAAAACCTCCTCCCCGCTCTTTGTAATGGCGTGGTTTTTTTTGGCTTTTACTAATTGGAAATGGGGATTGTTTTGTTGGCAAAAAAAAACTTTCGGGAGCAACAAAAACGGTTGTTTTGTGAATGGCATTGGGTAAATTCATTGCCCGAGGTTTTTTTTGCGGTTTGATATGTTTGCATCTCTTTCATTTGGCAGGTATGTGTTTTTGCAGGTTTTGGGAAATGGTTTCATTGCGGGTATGGAAGCTTTGGTTTGTTTAATGGGGCGTTTTTTGGGGGGGACATTTTTTTTCTGTGTGAAAATCTAATCCTGGGGCCTGTTGATCGGCATCTACTAACATCCACAATACCACATTCACCACCCTTTGCTAACCCACACCTGTTTCCCCTTGTAGTCATTTGGCAGGTTTGATAGATGTTCCAAAAAAACATCTCCTCTGCTTAGTGTAATCCCCGTTTTTATGGTAGGCTTTTGCTTATTTTTTCCCTTTCTCCTTCTTTCTTCTCGGGGTCTACCTTGGCCATGGGTGTTAGTTTAGGAATTAGATTAGCTTGCTTGCACTGGGGAATAAAGGCTGTTTGGCAGGTTTAGTTTAGTTTAGGAGAGCAAAGGAAAAAAAACAAAAACCAGCTTCTTCTGGAAGATTTCCCTCTCGGTTTACAAGGGGGTCCCACGCTTGGAGAGAGGTTTCCATTGTTGCAAATCCCACAACTGGGGATTGCTGGAAACATAAAAAAAAAGAAAAAAAGCTTTTTTGATGTGCACTTTCCAGGGGTGGCTGTTGGATTTTGCACTTAAAAAACAAGAGCTTTTCAGGCTTAGCGACAAACAGTTCTAAGCTCAGGGGGATCTCGGACAATCCTCGCAAGGTTATTTCCGCAAGTTGTTCCCAGGGGTGATTGAAGGCTTTGAGCAATCTTTTTGGCAAAATGGGGCGCTCCTGGTTAGAAATCAGTTGAAGGGCTTCCCCGGGGGCCCTTTCAAGGCCGTGGGGGCCGGCCTGCTAGGCGCCTGTTTCACCCTCGGCTGCCCCTCCCTCGCCCTTCTCGTTCTCCCTGTTCTTGCGTCCGCGCCGACGGGGGTCTCCGGCGGAGTGCCCCTTCACCTTCGGGCGGAGGGGGCCGCTTTCCGTCAGCATCAGACCTTACTCACACCCACCTCACCCCACACCGTTGTCCGCCAGGGGGGCGGGTTTCGCTGTCGTTCGCCACCAGCACAGGCCCTGACGCTGTTTTCCCACCCCGGGGTCTGGGAGCACCACCCACAGTTGGCCGGGTCACCGCTTTTACACACACGATGCTTCGACATCCAATCCCCTGCTCAGGGCGGGGCTTCGGGGGGAGGGTCTGGTCGCGCTTGGCGAGGCCCAAAAATTGGTTATTTCAGCCAGAGACGTATTCAGGGGCGTGGAAGGGGGGGGGGGGGACCAGGGGGGAGGGAGACAAGCTTTTTTATTTAAAAAAAAAAAAACTTGGTGTTCAAAAAATGGGGGCCCTTTCCAGGGCAAAAAACAGGGCCAAACGAAAAAGGTTGCGAGGGGAAAAAATAGGGGAGTAGGAAAAAGGCTCAGAGAACAACGGACGGGGGAGGGGCTAAGGAATGGCGACAAACCCTTGGTCAAGAGTCAAGAGGGAAAGGTCGGTAAACGGATTGGCGGCCACCGAGAAGAGCGGAGGGACGTGGTGGAGGGGGAGGGTGGGGGGAAAGGGAGGGAGAAACAAGCGACAACGACCAAGATTGGGGGGAAGTTGGAATGAATTTCAGCCATGCCGGAAAAGTTAAAGCTTCAGGAAAAAAAAGGGCCAGTACAGTTAAAGGCCTGGTGGGGAAAGTTATAAAAAGCCCTTCCCCATGACGGGCCAGCTTGAACCATAGTGCTATAAGATTATTAGGGAAAGTCACCAAATTAATCTTTCCCCCAATGCAGAGGAAAGGATGAAGAAGTGAGGGCCGTTTAGAACCAGATGATACGACCATCAATGTGAATGAAAATAACGCATTACAACTTCAGTGACTTAGTTTCATGGAGGAGGAAGGAAGCGTGAGTATAGCCAGAAGAGAGATTTGACCGAATTTGTCACAGGAGCGAGCGATAAAATCAAATTCAGCATGTAGTGGAGTGCTTGAAAGATGTCACTTGCAGGCAGGAAGAACCGTGGGGCATCAGCGATAGCATTGGTGGTGATGGTTAAGTGCATGTAACCAATCTGTACCTAACCCTCGATTAGAAGCATAATGGCGTACGAGGAACCATGGCCGAGGAACCCGTCATTTCTCAGGAAGGCGTTGATGCCATTTATGCGTAAAAGTTCCAAACCTCCAATTCCTTCTTTAACTGAGTCACAAGCAGTAGGCTCAAGCCGCTTCAGTTAGCACCCATTGCTGAGAGAAATTGGAAGGAAAAGTGTAGAAAAAGAGAGAAATGGGGTCCATTAAAACGCCCACTAGGGATTTGGGGAGCTGTAGCCTCACCATCATGTCCTCCAGCCTAGATCATCAATGATTAAGGGGAGGAAAATAATCCCATGCGGTGCAGAAATCATTCCAATCATTACAATAACCCTTCATCAAATGTCTCAGGCCAAAGGAATTGTTTCATAATAATCAAACATACAATGACGCCACTTTCTGGAGGGGCCATAAAGGCATGCTGAAACCCATATATGTTCACCCTCAACAGTCAGCATTGGTATAGATCCTTCTAAGTAAGGATTGGAAGAGATCAGCCGGGAAGTTGTCCATTTCCAGACTTTGTTGGACTCTCAAGGAGAGAACTCAATGTTAGCTAGGTGGTCCACTGCTTTATCCCCTCCCGGAGGACGTGATGGAACGAATTTGCTGGAAATTTTTCTTTATAGAATTTTGATATCAACTATGATATTTTGGATTGACCATGACCAAAAATCAGCTGACTGCAGGAGATTGATGATGTGAGGGAAGTCCACTTTCAACCTTGGAGAGGATAATCACCAAATTGATAGCCATGGTCAAGGCCCTTTGAGGAGGCCATGGCCTCCACACGATGGTTGGTGCCATAGTTAAGATTAATGAGCAGATTGCTGAGCAACGATAAAAAACACGAGGAGCAATGAAGAATGGCTCCTCCACCTTGATTTACCAGGATTCCTTTCGAGGCCCCATCGTTATTAAGTTTCTCCAGCCCAGTGGGGGGAATCCATCAAACCTAATCACCGAGCAGAGGAGAAAGTGCCTTAACTTATAGGATGACTAGCCAACAGCTGATGCTGCCACTCCCGAGAGTTACAGAAGAGAGTACAGGATTTTGGATTTTTTGCTGAGAAAATATTTGGACCAGAAGGTTGAGAGTTGGATTATCCTAGAAGTTAGAGGCATCGGAGTAGCCACCTGATCAGGTCAAGACGTTGGTCTTGAGATTCGTCGTTTTTTTTATGTTCCTTTCTTCCAGATGCCCCATATGCCATGCAGGAGGAGAAGTTTTCAGCCAGAGGAACCAGAGTCGGGTGAGTGAAGGGGGAACTCCAGTGAGAGAGGGTGTCCGAATGGACTCAGGGCAGGTCCAGAACACACCCCATCCTTGTAAGAAACCAATGCTAGATAACTTGGAAAAGGGATAGTGGATAAACGATGGGCGAGGATGGTTCCAACCTCCTTAGTACCAAAGCACACCATCTAGTGGGAAGAGAGAAAACCCCGCCTTTTAGGATTTTCTCTAGAGAGGAAAGCATTCTTAGAAGAGAGCCCAGGAAAAAACAAACCATTTTGGCGGATGATATCCTTCAGCAAGAATGTGGGAGGGGGGGACAAGAGTCAGCACCATGCATTGAGATATAAAACAGCCTAACAGAGAAGGAACAAGATGGGGAGAGGGGGCCAAATTAGTCATCTTCATGTGGGAGAAGGGGATATAGATGGATGAGAGAACGGTTCTAAGAGAAGTCAGGAGCATGATTTGTGATAAATTAGTCATCAAACTTGACATATTCCCAAGAGGGAATGAATTCACCACCTTACCAATAGACTGAAACTAACCTTCCCTGCTTATTAATGAGACTTCTTTTTCACAAGATCCCAAGAGGGATGTGATAAAGTGCTCAACCCCATCCATGATCACCAGAAGTCAATAAGTATACCATTTCTAAATCTCCATTAGTGCCAGCCCGGATAATGGGGAGGGAGCTTAATAATAGAATTCCAAATGGCGAACCTCGAATTGGATTGGAATTGAGGGAAATCTTCATTATTAGCAAGGTTACTTAGCTCTGAGACGCTGAGGGGGGGCTGAGCCCAGCCCAATGAGATTGACATGGGCAAGATGTCCCAGCCAAGCTTGGCCAGGAGGGCCACATTCATGTCAGCATCCTTCTTAGTTAAGCCACCCTGAGAAGTCGGCCTACACACTTCCTTCCATGAGACAAGATGGATTCCTCTCTTTTATGTCCTAGACCATAGGAAGTGCTTTGGATTTTTTCACCACTCCTTCCACCGAGTTGGGAACTTTGAGAAGGGACATGCAGTAAGTCGGGAAAGACTTTGGAGGGTGGCTTAACAGTTGGAGTTTGCCCAACCTGACTAGTTAGAGCCCTTTATAGGCAACGAGCTTTTTTTTTTGGTATCTTTCAATAAATGGATTCCAAAGATTTTAGATGCTTACCATGGAAGGGGGGATGCCAAGATAGAGGCGGGGAGGTCACAATATGCAACCAAAAATATCCGAATCTTCTCTGAGTCCTAGGAGCTTGTGATTGAAGGGAGATGTTGCTCTTGTGAAGTTGATAATTTGCTAAGAAGCTAATTGTTAAAGAGATAGGGATATCCATGGTAGCCCGGCTCAATCCAAAGGAAAACACTTAACAGGAAACTGGCTAGGAGTGGCAGAGAAGGGAAGCTGGAGATGATTTTTTAGACCCAAAATGATAGATTGACTTTTAGCTGCCTCCAGTGCTTATTGAGGAGTCTGCCATAAGAACAAAGAGGAAGGGTGACAGAGGGTCACCTGCCTGATACCTCTGCTACTTTTGAAGAATCTGGGATGCCATTGATAAGACTAGAGAACCAAGGAGTGCAATACAAGAGAAGACCCAACTACACCAATATTTTATCGGAAACCAGATTTTTTCCAGGACCTAATTAAAAAAGGCGCGACTCTGTTCAAATGCTTTTGTGCATATCAAGCTTTAGGATCATCCAGGAGATTTCGAGGTGATAGGCCGTAGTGGATAGCTTCATGAACAGTAATGGATATCACCTTGGATGAGCAGCACTTAATAACGTCGTTCTGGTTTTGAGTACTGGATAATTTCTTGCCAATGCTAGGCGAGAATGATCCTTCTTCTGAGCTCTACCTCATGGAGGACGTCAATATAAATATCCTCGATTTGAGGAACATGGATCGGATCAAGCTTTGCTCTTGGTAGGCAGCCCCTTGGGTCGAAGGTAGGCCTGGCTGGGAAATCATGCTTCAAATAAAGTAACTCTAGCTTTGCAAACATATCCTTCACCTTGTGGTGGGTAGAGCATGTATATCGGCCCATTGTGAGGGCGAAAGGAGTTCCACCCTTCTTTCTTTTCAAGCACTTTTCGTGATATGTGATTAGCTGCCTTGACAGCTTCAGCAGAATCAGCTTAGGCCCGGCATACCTTGGTAGCCTGGTTGGCTCTTCCAAAAATTTGGCAGCCCTCAGATAGGTGAATGTAGGAAATTGGGTGAACAGGGCTCCCCATTTCTCCGTGGCTGCCACTATGTTTTTGGTTGTACGACCATGAGTCAGATTTGGCCTCAATAGGCAGATGATGTGATAAAAGAATGCATCGTTGATTTTGGCGAATTGGGCGATGCTATTCTCCAGCTTCAACTCTAGATAATACTCATATATTTTGACCTGAAGCCAAACTCCACTTCGTGCTAGGCCTGGATAATCCCTCTCTAATGCTGCAGCGTAGACCCGTAGGAGTTCATATGGAATACTCCCGTTGTGCTGAACTGTTGTAGCTGCTCGGAAATGGTGCTGCTTATAATTTCCCCCAGCAAAAGCGTTGCTCAGGCAAAATTCTTATTCATTGTTCCAAGTAGCGCAACATCCATTTATTGAAGTAATGGGCGTCAGAGAGCCCGAAGACCCTGCTCAGGAAGGTAATGGTATTGCTGAGCTCTTCTAAGAAGTCACTGCGGTGGATGATTTGGGACCACCGGGTTACCACCTTCTTGTTCTTCAAGTAGACTTCGTTCATTAGTTGCATACATTGGTCTTCATTGTCTTCCCAGGCCTTGATGCACTCTGCTTGCCTAACGGCCACAAAGTGCCGGTGGTGAGGGATGCCAAGTATCATCTCAAAATGACGGGCAGTGAGGTTAATGACTACCTCGCCCTTACTATTTTCGACACATCTTGTGTCTTTGTTATAAGACTGGGCAACCACCATCATAAATTCATTGTTGATTGTGCTGACGGGGATTCCTCCGGTGAAGTGCATGGCACTGCCTATCAATTTGTCCATCCATGGACTCCTTGTAACTTTCTGAGTTTCTGGCCCAGAATTCCTCCATGTCGACATGTCCCAATTCTGAGTCTCTGACATCCATGCTGCATTCGGCCTGTGACTCGGGCATTCTGACCCTTTGATATTTATACTTCATCTCTTCCTCAGTAAGCTTAGCCTTTCCCTTTTGATTTGGTGGGTCTCTTGCTGGATGTAGACATATGTTCTTTAAGATTATCTGCTGATCTGCATGAAGAAGAAGCGAGACCCAATCCGAAAATTTGAATTAGCCATTTGATCTTCCATTGGAATGTTAGCAGAAGAAAGAGTTAGAGATTTTTAGGCTTAGGGCACAGGAAAAATGTAGCTTACAGGGCTAAATAGGTAGGGCGCACGGGAAAGGGCTGTTGCAAAGATTAAACTGGCGCCAAAGGCACACGGCACATGCATACTGCAGGGTGCATTTTAGTAAAGGGCACATGAGAAAATCATGTTGCATGGAGACAGAATGCACCGAAGGCGCATGGACTTTTCATGTTACATTGGGATTTGGTGCGCCCTTTGGCGCATGGAAAAGCGCGTAACAAGAACTTTTTGTGTGCCAAAGGAAATATGGCACGACGCACGGAGGGTTTGCGCAACATAAATGTTACTGTAAGGAGGGATGCGCCTACGCTTTTGACTGAATATACTTGGCGCAGATAGAGCTTGTGTTTGCATGGACGCTGGGCGCGCCAAAGGGCGCATGGAAAGGTGATGCAGCATGGAATGTTGGTGTGCCTAAGGAGCGCAAGTTTAGCTTGTGCAGCATGTGGAAGAGGTGCGCCTTGAGGGCGTATGAAAACTTGATGCAACAAGCATGATGGGTGCGCCATTGGCGCGGGTTCTAGTTATGCTGCAAGGGGGAACAGATGCGCCATGGGGGCGCAACTATTTATAATGTTGCAAGATGCGCTGGTGCGCCCAAGGGAAAAACATTGTTTGTTCTCTCCATGGTTTATTTCTTCATTCTTGTTAGTTAGCAGGGTGCTATTGGGAAATGAAAAGGCTCATAGACAAAAGGAGTTTAAAACCACGCTTTTTAGACAAGTGACATCCTCTTCCAGCAGATCTAGACAGAGGGGGAGGGATATGGGAAGCTAGCAGAAGGAAGACTTGTATATCAATAATACTTCTGGCAGCAAACTAAAACCAGAACACCAAGCCCAAAGAACCACAAACGTAAAATGGACGAGAAAGAGAAAAGAACCTCTTACCTGGATAAATAGTGAAAATCTTGCGCAACGGGTCCACAAGGCATGTTGAAAACGACGAGGCAGAGGCTGACAGGCTCAGAAAAATCACATGCATAGCGAATAGAGACAATGACATTTGTGCGCGCAAACCATGTATATATATATATATATATATAGGTGAGCTGGTCATTAATGCGCCACCCACCTTTTGAAAGGTGCATGAAAACTACTGTCGACACGGGAAGGAAGCGTGCACCCTTTGGCGCACCAAAATGCCTGCCAACATGAAATAAAGCGTGCCTTTGGCGTACCCGAAAGGGATACCGACATGGGATTATGTGCGCCCTTTGGCACACCAAAACAGGGGCGCTAACAAACGTTGTGCCAACACAGGCGCATGCGCCTTGGCGCACGCAGGGAAGACTCAACATACTTTGGCACACCAAAAGGTCATGTTGACAATGAAAATCACGCGCCAAAGGTTTTAAAGGGGGCGCCACCAAAATTTGGTGTTACATAGCAATTTCATGCGCCCAGCCAAAAAAGGCTCAAAAAAGACTAAGTTCGAAAAACCAGATTTCCTCAGAAAGGGATTTTACAACGTTTCGAACGCAAGGGATACCTTAACGAGGGATCGGAACAAAAATTCGGTATAGTTATCGGTAAAATTTCCCTTGTCAATTTTACAGGATAACAACTGGCTCTTTCTAGGGACTATCCCTGAGCAAACTCGAGGGTAGAGAATCCCAGTTCTCATGTGCCTATCCATTGGGAAATAGAGTCAAAAACAAGGGTGACCGGAGGGGGAGCAAAAGAAACACACAACAAACCGAAAGCAAACACACGACAAAAGAAAACACACAACTAAAAAGAAAACTGTACAAAGAAGAGAGCAAGCTCTACTTCCTGAAGATCTTCAGATGCTGCCCCGCTATAAGGAAGCGGGAGTTCAGTTCCATCCAGATACGAGAGATAGAATCTATTCTTTCCATTGAGCTGCTTGATCTTGAAGGGCCCTCTCCACAGGGAATCAAACTTTCCATGCATGCCCTTTGGTTCTCTTCGTTTGTCCCAACAAAAGGATGAGATCTCCCACTTGAAAATTTCTTTGCTTGGCCTTCTTATCAAAAAGCCTCTTAACTTGATTCTGATGTTTAGTGATCCTGTCAACCACCCTTACTCTCTTTTCTTCAAGTTCTACCAGATACATGATTCTCTTTTCAAGAGAACTTTGGAAAGTTTCATCTTCAATGGCTCGTGCCAAGCACAGAGCAGGAAGTTCCACAGAAATGGGAAGCTTGGCATCAGTGCCATATAACACTTGAAAAGGTGACATGCCGAGAGATCTCTTGGGAGTAATATGGTTGGCCCACAAAGTGTCGTACAAAGAATTGTGCCATACTCGTTGATTCTCATCTACTAGCTTCCGTATGATGGGTCACCAAGTTCTTGTTACTCGGATTCCGCCTGACCATTTCCCTAAGGGTAATAGTCTGAGGCCTGAGCCAAAGTTGTCCCATATTCATAGCAAAAGCTAATAACTTCCCGTGAGGAGAAGTTAGAAGCATTATCAGCAACGATTTTGTTGGGCACGCCGAACCTGACAATGATATTTTCTTTAATGAAATTACAAACCACCTCAGAAGTGGCGTGTTTGACAGGTATGGCTTCCACCCATTTAGTGAAGTAATCCATTGCTGTAAGGACATAGCTATGTCTATCACTCGATTGAGGATTAAGTGCGCCAATAAAATCAATTCCCCATTGCCTGAATGGTTCATTGATAATGACCGGCCTTAGGGGAAAGGCAGCCAACTTGGGCTTGCCGACGAATTGCTGGCAGGGTTCACACTTCGCCACCCAGGTGGCTGTATCTTGAAAGAGCGTCGGCCAATAGTACCTGGCTCGAATGATCTTGTGTGCAGTTACGGAGGAAGAGAAATGCCCTCCACAGGCTGAATTGTGAAAAATTTCTAGTAGTTTTACTTACTGGGGTTTGTCAACACATCGCAAAAAGATGCCATCTATCCCATGTTTATATAAACCGTCATCCCAGACGACATATCTAGCCGCTTTGAGCTTTATAGTGCACTTCTCCTTTGTAGTTAGGTGCATTAGGCATTCACCATAGGTAAGGAAGAAAGGGATGTCAGAGTACCATTCATCACTAGTTGCAATAAATAGAACCAGAGGCAGAGAATCAGGCCCTTCCTGCCGGTCCTGTGCTTCATCGGTGTAGTCAACCCTTTCATCAGGGTTTTCTGAATCTTTGTTTTCAGCCATAAGCTGACACAGGCCCTATCCCCTTACCAGCTTGGTTGGTTTAATATCCAGGTCATACTCCTGGACCTTTGCGATCCAATTTCCTCGCAAGCTTCCTAACTCTTGCTGAGTTAGAATTGATTTCACCGCCGTGTCAGGGACCAGCACCACCGTATGCGAGTTTAGAATGTAATACCTGAAATTCTTCACTGCTTTGACAACGGAAAAGGCATGCTTTTCCAGTTGAGTCATTTTTAGTTCGTGAGGCTTGAGGGGAGAACTTATGAACGCGATTGGAGATTCAACATCCTCCGAGTTCTTTTGCATTAAGATTGCGGACACAATATGCTCAGATGTGTAACTATACATGATGAAGCCCTTGGAGAAATCCGGACATACTAGGACTAGTGCATGAGCAACAGAAGCTTTTATTTCTTCAAATGACCTTTTCCCCTCTTCACTCCATCTGAAAGTTGGTGACCCCTTCATCATGTTCAATATGTGACGGATCTTCTCGGCAAAGTCAGGAACAAAACGCCTGAGAAAGTTCACCTTTCCAAAGAAAGAATGAACACCAGTCTTGCTTGTAGGCAGAGTAAGGCTTTGAATAGCCTTAACTCTTTCGGCATCTATCTTTGCTCCTTCTTTGCTAACCACATGGCCTAGCAACCTCCCTTCCATGACTCCAAAAACAGACTTTTTTGGGTTTAGGGAAATCCCATGCTCTCGGAACCTGGCCAATACTTGCTCCAAATGATCACAATGATCACTTCATTTTTTAGAGAACACAGTTAAGTCATCTAGGTAAACCACAATGACTTTCCCCATCATACCTTTGAATGCGAAGTCCATGGGCCGCTGAAAAGTGGCACCAGCATTAGTTAGGCCAAAAGGCATCCTGCTGTAGGAAAATTTACCCCAGGGAGTAGTGAATGCTGTTTTAAACTGATCTTCAGGTGAAACTTCAATATGATTGTAACCTGAAAAACCGTCAAGCATGGACAACATCTCTAATCCAGTTACTGCCTGCAGAACCTGATCCATTATTGGAAGAGGGTAGTTTTCCTTCAGCGAAGCTTGATTCAAATTTCGAAAGTCTACGCATATGCGTATCTCGCCGTTTTTCTTGCGTACTGGCACAATATTTGCTACCCAAGTACTGTGATGGATAGGGAAGATGATTCTTGCGTCCAGCATCTTCTGAATTTTTGCCTGGATGGTGCCCAAAATCTTGGGATTATAGTGCCTCTGCTTCTGGCGGAAGGCTTTGACATCGTCTTTCAACGGAATGTCATGCTGAACGTCCTTTGGCTTGAAGGACTTTAGATCGGCATAGGACCATGCCAATACGTCCATATATTTTTTTAGCAACTTGAAAAATTTTTGCTTCTCTTCAGGCGTGCAACATTTGCCAATGTTCACGAATTGCGGGTGTTCTATCGAACCTATATTGACCGGTTCGGTTTCTGGGGATGAGCTAGGGTCATCCTGCTTCTTCTTTTTTACAAAACGGTCATGCCTATCGAACAGGCGTTCCAGAGAAACCAGGCCCTTTAGAATTTTATTTCCCTTGAGCTGACATATGCCATCGTTACCTTCAGATTCATTGCCTTGGTCGGTGACTGACTCACGACAAGTGGAAGTAGACCCTTCAAAGTGCAATTCTTTAAAATTTTCTGCCTTCTCCAGAAAAGCAATGAGTTGATTATCATCGTTGAACACCTGCCAATGCTGAGAATTGTCTGGTACGCTCGGGCGGAAAACCACCTCAATGGTGTACTTGTTCATTTTCAAACCTGGGTGTGGGAGCATGAGAGATGCTGAAACAGCCAATGAATCAGCCATGTCATTTTGGGCTCTTGGAATCGCCTCTATTGAAAAAGCATCAAACTCTTCAATGTTGTCCCATACCGCATTACGGTAGTGCCTGAGCCTTTCATTCTTCACTTGGTAAATCCTTTTGACCTGATTCACAACTAGCTCAGCATCACCTTGCAACTTTAGATTTTTAATTCCTCTTTCTTTTGCGGCTTGCATACCGAGTAAGAGAGATTCATACTCAGCAGTATTGTTAGTGTTGAAAAACTACAATTTGAAAGAGAGAGGAATGACTTCTTCCTCAGGAGATATCAGCATGGCCCCAGCGCCACATCCACTAGTTGCACAGCTCCCATCGAATTGCAATGTCCAGATTTTATTAAGATCTCCTTCTTGAACGAGGACACCCATTTTATCTGTCTCGGTAGATAAGAAGTAATTCCCTATCCCTGATGATTCAAAAAGGATTTGGGCCTTGGGGTCTTCAAAGCTGGTAACCAAGTATTTCTTTTGTGATTCTGGCTCTAAAGTCTGCATTACGCCTTTGACTGGAATTCTAGCTTTAGACCAGTCCATATGAATTTCTCCACCAACTTCGCTGCAAAAACTTCTTCCCAGCAATATTCCATAGGCTGCCGAAATGTCAGCAATGAGAACTGTCATTTTTACTCTTTTATCTGGGAAAGCGTCAAATGCAAATTACGCGTCTTTGATTTGGCCAACCAACGGAACTTGCTTAGTTTCCAAGGAATAACACCTACTGAAAGGCTTGGTAAGAGTGAGGCCCAAAGCATGGGCGACTTTTGCCGGCATGACGTTATCAGAAGCCCCGGAATCAATTATGCAGTTACTCAGCTTGTGTCCATTGATCAGTAGAGAGAGATAGAAAGGCTCTATCTTGCCTGACGCAGATGTTGAAGCTACATTTATATGGGATTCAGGGGGAGTGGAAAGGATTCCTTTTGGGGAAACCTGATTAGATATAACAGCTTGAATTTGGATATACTTAGTCATACAAGCTGTTCGGGGTTTGATTGAAGGTACTCAGCTTCAGACATTTGGATCTTGGTCTTTTTTGCATGATCTATAATATCAAACACGGCCAAGGGTTGCATTGGTAAAGGAATGAGTCCCTCACCTCGCGATGATGGAATAGGATTGGTGGTCTTAGAAGGAATGTGAGAGGACTGATTTGGAGGAGAGATAGGGGGAAAAGATTTCTTTGTAAAAGATTTGCCAGGGAGTTGAGCAGAGAGAGGATTACCTCTTTTAGCAATGATCGAAGGCGCGTTTGACACGGCCTTCTCCTGCTGGACATGGGCAGCAACTTCTGCTTCTTTTCCTTGCGAGTGAGTAAAAACAGCATATAAATGTCTGCTTGCATATCCCTGGGTACCCTCTTCTTCATCAGATTCTTCCTCATCAAATTCCATATACCCGATAGTAGAGTCACCAGTCGGTTCACCGACATCTTGATCATCTTCACCTCGAGACGAAGGTTCTTCATAATACTACTCTTCTTCTTCAATTTCAGCCAGAGCGTTGACCGGAGGGGCCTCAAGTGCCAACCGTGGAGCAGCTGTAGGTAAGCGCGGTCTTTGTGAAACATTGTTAGGAACGAAATTCCTCCGCGGAATATCCCGGTATGAGGAACTGGGAGAGGCCTGGGCCAACTGTTTCTTTAATGCGAGCAAGTCATTCGCCATCTTTTGAAAGGCTGGATCAGACAAAGTAATGGGTGCAGGGCCCGAAGATTTAGGCTTGGCTGATTCCTTTTTTAATTTTCCAAATATTATCAGATTATCCTCTATGCGAATGGAGTGGCTTGGGCGAGAACCAAGGTGGCAACTCGTTCCTGAAGGAGCAAGAAACTAACTTTCGAGCTCATAGCATTTACGAAGAAACACTTTTGATTTTCCGGTGTCAGAAGCATGGCAACAGGAACGCGGTTGATTAGTGCATTGAACCGGGTGATAAAATCACGCATGGTCTCATTTGCCTCCTTCTTCAGGTGAGTGATTTGTGATAATAATGCAATGTATCCTCTAAACGCTTGTATCTGTCTTCAAAAGCATCCCGTAAGGTGGCCCAACTGGTGATAGATCTGGCTGGCAAATGCTGAAACCATTCAGCTGCAGGTCCCTGTAGGGTTTCCAGAAAAAGGTGAACCAACACATCTTCGTGAGTCACATCCAAAATACTGCATGACATGATGAATGCAGATATGTGGGAATCTGTGCTTTGATTTCTGCTCCCGTCGAATTTGGGAAAATTCTTTCGATTTCCATGAGGGAGAGCGTGAACTGGATGTGGTAAAGCTAAAGGACCCATAGCATTTCCCCATGGTACCGCCATCTGAAAATCCGGAAAGAGAACGCGAGCTGGAAGCGTGGTTCCGCTGAGTAGCAAGGCACTACAAAGGGATGTAGATACCCCCTGAAAAATAATTTTTCTCCGTGAAGGTGAGACACTCCTAGATAACCGGCTAACCGAGCTTAGCACTGAAAAACGTGCCGATGTCACACTGAAATTATGCCTTTGAAGCAGATCAAAAGTAGGATCAGCTTCTCCACGGGCTCGCCTGCTGCGCATAAAAAGTTCACTCGCTAGTGTTCCTTCCAGATCTACAATGTTATGGCGCAGATTCAAACTTTCTTTTTGGTTGTACTTGCATATTTTATGGTTTTTCTGACAAAAACCAGCAGCAAATACTTTTCTAAATATTTAAAACTATCCTCTTCAGAAAACCGATTGCGGTTAAATGAAAAATTACAACGAGGATAAGATGGCAGGGAAGATTAGTAAGCTGATTCTCGGATCTGATTTTAACTTTTTTCAGAGGGTTTCAAACTTTTTGCAAACAGTCAAAACTCATATCTACGGAAAAATACTGATTTTTTGTGAAAACTCAGCGAACTAAAGATCTTTAACTGGACCAGATCTACGACTCTCAGAAGAAAATTTTTCAATTTGAGCACTTTTGCAAATTTTTAGATTTTTAACAAAAAGTTCAGATTTGCAAACAGGCAGCAATCTTCTGATTTTTCTGATTTTTTTTATCTTACTACCATCATAGTTTTGACAGATCTATTCGGTCCCCAACGTAGTCGCCAAAAACTGTTGGTCCGAAAATCTGTCGCTTGGGCAGATCTATGGATAAACGAGCCAACAGTGTGCAGGGCATAGCCCCTCTTTGAGTCAGCAAAGCGAAACTAGTTTATTGCTATTCTACCAGTAGGAATCTATGCAAATCTCACATATTCTGCCTTCAGGGGTTTGGGATCTCATCCCAGTAGGTTTACTTCCGGCTGCAAAGAGAAAGGAATGAAAGAGAGGAAGAATAAGGAACAGGTCCGAAGGGAGAAAAGAAATGAATTCCAAAGCAGAAAGGTCAGGAGATTTATGTTTTTGGGTTGGTAGTAAACAGAGCCAAACCTACTTGCATAAATAAACAAAGCAATACTAATGATAAATAGATGACAATAAAATAGAAGCAGATCCAACAGAATAAACACACAGATCTAACATAAGAAAGATCTAATGTATATAACACAGGTATTCAGCACAAAGTCTAAATATTGTATTACTAATTTGTTCTGTTACAAAAAGCTCAAAGTCTTTTCTCCTTACTCCTATTTCTCATCTGAAAAATATTCATCCATCCTTAACACAACAAGTGTTGGGGTATTTATAGAAGAAGAGGAGAAAAGAAAGCAAAAAGGGAGCCAACCACTATTTACAAAATATCTAAAAGTCATGTTGACTTTTTACAACTTGATGGATGACATCATCCCATGATGCAACATGGATGATGTCATCATTTGTGCCAACATACTTTAGACATTTCAACAAGAAAGTCGAAGAAGAGAGAGAAGAAGAAGAAGAAGGAGGAGGAGCAGCTACTCGTCATCGTCATCCTGCGGCCGAAAGGGGGTAGCCTGCTTTTGATGCTGCTCAGGTGATGAGATATGGAACTGAGCGCGGTATTCCAAAAACTTGTTAATCATTGGCCCAAATTGATCCTAAGAAGGATCCTTGTGCAGCTCGTTGATTGCCTCACAAGTCTCCCGCTCATCTATGAGCTTCTCTGGGAGTTTGGAATAATCCTTTTCCGCCTCAATGAGGAACCCGATGAAGTCCCTACAGGCCAGCAGGTTGTTGATAGATTCAGTGTCAAATGTGACCTCTGGCCATGTTCCTTGAGAAGCGATCTCCTTGAAGATCCGGATGGTTTCATCAGCTGACCTTAGGATAAAGGAAGGAGTGAGCAACCCTGGAGACATGTTGAGAACAATTCACTCCATTTGATGCATTGCATCCAGGGCTGCTTCCTTTACCTTGTCTATTTTTTCCAGAATAAATTCAAGCTGATCCACCCGGTAGTCCAAAGTGGACATGGTTTTGTTGAGGGCCCTTGGATGGCCGAAGACACCGAACTTGACCAGATCTTTGACTGAACAGTCGAACATCTATTGAAAGGTCTCGTGTTGGAGTCTAGCATGATCTAGCTCTTTTGATATGGGCCCTGCTAATGACTTGGAGTTCTTTGTTCGCCTTTCCGATGCTCAGATATAAATTGACAAACTCGGCGATCACTCTTTCACTGTTCTTGAGGATCTGGCTCCTCCAAGCAGAAACGGCCATACCTTGCTCGCCAATCTTTGCATATTCATTGATTTTCTCCTGGCTGAGAAGCTCAGAAGTTCAGCGGCAATTGTGGGAGGTGCACTACCCATCTTCTGTAAGGCTTGGAGCAGATATTTGTTTTGCTCTTTTAGTAGCCTTTTCTCTTCTTTTGTTTCTTGAAGCTTTTGACAGAGGGCGTCGACCGCGGAAAGAGCTTCCCCCTGGAGACTTTCAGAAGATGTCCCCATTGTGACTTGGGTCATGGTAAAATCTATCGGAGACATATCCTTTTTCTCTTGAGGGGATCGGGGTATGTAATTTCCATGATTCTCTCACCTGCAGCACTTTTAGAGAAGCGTGCAACAGGCTTTAGCTTCTTCGCCCCTTTGGTTGGGATCACTGAAAAGTCCATCGGAGCGATGGGAACTTTCCTCTTTTGCTGGCTCAGCTGCTGAGAGATCCAGGCTGGTCCTATGGAAGAAGGACCAGAAACAGAGGAGGGGGAACAGCTGTAGTAGAAGAGGGGAAAAACGTGGAGACACGCGGCGGTGGCATTGAGAGAATAGCCGAAGAAGTGTCCACGGGAGGAAGGGAAACTGCAGCTGCAGAAGACATAGGAAGGGAAGGGAGCTCGGAGATGAGGGAAGAAATGGAGGAGGAAAGATCAGCGAGGGAAGAGAAGATAGATGAAGAAGCAGGGGAAAGAGTAGAAGAAGGGACAGAGGACACGACCAAAGGGATGGTCGCTTGAGTCACTCGAGGAGGGGAAGGAAGAAGAAGAAGAAGGGATAGAAGGGACCTCTGTTGTGGTAGCAATGCTGACATCCTGAGTGGATGGGCCTATGGGACTATCCTCTGCTGCTTCTTTTTCTGGCGAATCCAGAGTTATTACCTGTTCTGGCGCTGTGGAAGGAGGACTCTCAGGGGCTTCTTCCTGAATGGTGCTGGATTCACCTTCTACACCTTTGCCTTTAAGCTGCTTCTTGGACCTTGGAGGTGCGTTGCCCAATGGGGAGGTTGTGAAATCTACCCCGAGGTAGATTAGGCTGTTCATCGGCACCAGTGCTCTGTCCTGCGCATAGTTTCCTTGACCCTCTCCTCAATTGTTCTGAGGAGCTTAGTTCTATCAATGGCTGGAAAGGGCCAATCGTCCCCATCTGTATCATTATATACCTTGTCCACTTCATCTTCTGTAGTTTGGTAGCCTTTGGGGACAATGGCTACCCCATATTGGATAATTTCCGGCCAATGCTAGGCGAGAATGATCCTTTCTTCTGAGTTCTACCTCATGGACGACGTCAATGTAAATATCCTCAATCTGAGGAACGTGGATCGGATCAAGCTTAGCTCTTGGTAGGCAGCCCCTTGGGTCGAAGGTAGGCCTAGCTGGGAAATCATGCTTCAAATTAAGTAACTCCAGCTCTGCAAACATTTCCTTCGCCTTGTGATGGGTAGGAGCATGTGTACCCGGCCCACTATGAGGGGGAAATGAGTTCCGCCCTTCTTTCTTTTGAGGCACTTTCTCATGGTATGTGACCAGCTGCCTTGATAACTCTAGTAGAATCAACTTAGGTCCAGCATACCTCGGCAGCCTGGTTGGCTCGCCCAAGAAGTTGACCGCCCTCAGATAGGTAAATGTGGGAAACTGGGTGAATAGGGCCCCCCATTTCTCCGCAGTTGACACAATGTTCTTGGTTGTGCGACCATGAGTTAGATTTGGCCTCAACAGGCAAATGATGTGATAGAAGAAAGCATCATTAATTTTGGTGATTTGAGGCGATGCTATTCTCCAGCCTTCAGTTCTGGATAATATTCATATATTTTGACTTGAGGCCAAATTCCACTTCGGTGCTATCCCTGGATAATCCCTTTCCGACTGCTGCAGCGTAGACTACGAAGGAGTTCATATGGAACACTCCCGTTGTGGCGAATTGTTGTAGCTGCTCGGAGATGGTGCTGCTTATTATTTCCCCACAGCAAAAGCACTACTCAGGCACATTCTTATTCATTGTTTCCAAGTACCTCAGCATCCATTTATGGAAGTAGTGGGCGTCAGAAAGCCCGAAGACTCTGCTAAGGAAAGTAATAGTATCACTGAGCTCTTCTGAGAAGTCACTGCGGTGGATGATTTGGGGCCACTGGGTTACCACCCTCTTATTTTTCAAGTAGACTTCGTTCATTAGTTGCATGCATTGGTCTTTGTTGTCTTCCCAGGCCTTGATGCACTCTTCTTGGCTGACGGCCACAAAGTGCCGGTGGTGAGGGATGCCGAGCATTATCTCAAAATGACGGGCAGTGAGGTTTATGATTACCTCGCCCTTAGCTGTTTTCGACACATCTTGTGTCCTTGTTGTAAGATTGTGCAATTACCATCATGAATTCATTGTTGATTGTGCACTGACGGGGATTCCTCTGGCGAAATGCAGGGCACTGCCTATTAATTTGTCCATCCACGGACTTCTTGTAACCTTCTGAGTCCTGGCCCAGAATTCTTCCATGTCGACATGTGACCCAACTCTGAGTCCCTGACATCCATACTGCATTCAGCCTGTGATTCGGGCATCCTGACCCTTTGATATTTGTACTTCATCTCCTCCTCTGTAAGCTTAGCCTTTCCTCTTGGTTTGGTGGGTCTTTTGCTGGATGTAGACATATGTTTTTTCGAAGATCAGTCTGCTGATCTGCATGAAGAAGAAGCGAGACCCAATCTAAAAAGGTTGAATTAGCCATTTGATCTTCCATCGGAATGTTAGCAGAAGAAAGAGTTAGATATTTTAAGGCTCAGGGTGCGGGGCACATGAAAACTGCAGCTAACAAGGCTAAATAGATAAGGCGCACAGAAAAGGAGTTGCTGCAGAGGTTAAATTGGCGCCAAAGGCACATGGTGCATGGATACTACATATTGCATTTTAGTAAAGGGCGCATGAGAAAATAGTGTTGCATGGAGACAAGATGCACCAAAGGCGCGACATTTCATGTTACATTGGGATTAGGATGCTCCCTTTGGCGCAAGGGAATAGTGTGTAACAGGGAATTTTTCGTGCGCCACGAAAATATGGTGCGGCGCTCGGAGGGTTTGCACAACATGAATGTTATTGCAATCGAGGGATACGCCTGCGCCTTTATACGACTTCATACTCAGCGCGGAAAAAAATTTTGTTGCATGGATATGTTGGGTGCGCCATGGGCGCATGGAAAAGGCGATGCAACATGGACGGATGGTGCGCCATTGAGGCGCAAGTTTCAGCACTTCTAGCAGCATGTGGAAAAGGCGCGCCTTGAGGGCGCATGAAAGCTCATGATGCAGCAGGCATGAAAGGGTGCGCCATTGGCGCGGATTCTTGTTCTTGCTAACAGGGCGGGAACAGATGCACCATGGGGGCGCAACTGTTCTTATGATGTTGCACCGACGGGCTGATAGACACGCCAAGGAGAAAAACTAAACTCTTAAAAGGGGGTTTATTCTACATGATTCATAGATTTCTTCATCCTCTCTTTTAGTTCGAACATGCTGCAGTGGGCATATTCGAAACGGTTCAAGAACGAAGAGGATTATCAGACCATGGTTACAAGAAAATGACATTCTCCAGCTAGATCTGGAAATTTGGAAGGATAGCATGGGGGGCAGACAGCAAACGGAGGAGGCTAGGCTCAACACAGTTTACATATAAACAACCACCCAACAAGCAAGAACCAAACCAGGAACACACCAGGAAATGAAAGCACAAAACGCACAAGAGAGAAATAACACCTCTTACCTGGATATATAGTGAAAATCTTGCAGCACGGGTCCACAACGACGATGAAAACGATGGAGGCAGAGGCTGACAAGTTCAGAATGATCACGTGCTCAGTGACATAGAGTGAAAATGACATTTGGGCGCGTCAAACCATATATATATAGAAAAATTGGACATAAATGCGCCAACCACCTTTTCAAAGGCACAGGAGATTTGTTGTTGACATGGAAAAAGGGATGCACCCTTTGGCACATCAAAAGCATCTGCCAACATGAGATAAAGTGCACGCCCTTGGCGCACCGAAATCTATTGTTGACACGGTATTATGTGCGCCCTTTGGCGCACCAAAGAGCATGGCGCAACACAAGTTGTATCAACACAAGCGCATGCGCCTTGGCGCACGCAGGGAAGAGACTCAACATCCTTTGGCGCACTGAAAGACGTGTTAACATGGAAAACCATGCACCAAAGGCTTTTAAGGGGGCGCATCAAAAGCTAGTGTTACATAGGATATTTCATGCGCCCAGCCAAAAAAGGCTTGAAAAGACCAAGTTCAAAAAATCGAGATTTCCCGGGAAGGGATTTTAAAACATTTCGAACACAAGGGATCCCTAAACGAGGGATCGGAACAAAATTTTCCGTATGGTTATCGGTAAAATTGCCCTTGTCAATTTCACGGGATAACAGAATCAGACAAGGACTGCTGATATGTAAGAGCACTCAGTGAATCAGCTATGGTGAATCCAATTAGAAGGGATTCTATATCCAGCCCCATTATTCATACACTCGAAAATTAACTAGATGGTCAAAAAGTATAGAATGCCTTCCCTCAAGAGAGGTAAGATTCTTCACGTTGAAATTAGTATTGTTGAGGACCCAATAGCCTGTCGACTCATCTTATACACCATGTTATATGGCTTCACTTCAGTGATCCTCATGATCTTTCTAAGGATCAATTTCTGGGAGATGATTCGAATCTTATTGTATGTACTATACCCATAGTATCGAAATCATTGTTCACATTGGTAAATATTTTTCAAAATAAGAGCTACCTAAAGACCTTATTTTAGAGTGGTATCATAGAATCAAGAAGGACTCTCTCTAAAATGATAAGTTTCTAAAGGGATCTTATGATGACTTCTGGAATGCCTATGAATCGCGAGGGATAAACTGTTATAAAATTTATTGGATACCAAAAGACTCCTAAGGGAAATACATTTGTTTTATTTAAATCGAAGAGGGAAGGATATTAAACTCAAATTAACTCTTGGCCTTTTCAAATGGATCAAGTGTATGACAATATCATTAAACATAAGAAGAAGATAGTAAAGTACAATAAAAACAAGATAATTGGTAGAGAAACCTAAATCCAGAGATAGGACTTCTAAAAAAACTAACCTTAAACAAAGTAAGAGGGAATATCCAATGTCATTATGAAAGTGTGTATGATGAACAACGAACTCATATCAGGGGAGTTCTCCTATGGTATTATATCCATCAGTCTATCAAATTATAGGGACTTATATGGTTATGTCATAATATGGATGATAGTGTTCCTACAATTACTATGGAAGTTTTATATTATGGAATAACTTTAGGTTGTCATAGCATATCCTCAACTATGTTACATGACTTAAAAGAGAATCTCCTCTCCATAATAGTATTCCATATGATCACTCACAATGGAAAATTGGACAATATAATAGATAGTTTGCCTCCATCTTCAGACTATCGCATGCTTCACAAGTAAAATTGTATCTCAATTCCTCAAGTACTTCAAAAAAATGTTTGGATCTATTACTCTGGAAATTAGTGTACTATGTGCATCTATTGATAAAAACACATATACATGGTTTATTTGTATTCTGGAGGAGGGGTGAGATTCATAATTTGACGAAGGTGTTTAATGACTTTATCATGACCCTATGAGAAATGGAATTCTTTAACATATCTAAGTTTTAAGGACCCTGTGTGATATGTCTTAGTTAAGTCACTAAACAAATCGTAAGCTAATAGATAGATTATTACTTAAGCATTTATACATGTCTTATTGATGTAGTCATTTAGATTGGAATATTTATGAAGAATAATACCTAGTATCTATGGAGTGTTAAATTCCTCTTTCAGTGTTCAACTCTACCAATGAGCCGATAAATTTTTATTGACTGGAAACCTATTTAAATGTAGGTGCTCATCCTATTTTAGGGTTTACGAAGTTGAGGCTTCATGATCATAACCTATTACCATACCAATAAACCGTTAGGAGTTTCATATTCTACCATGTTGATTGTCTATGGGGAAAATGGATATTTAAAGATGCCAAGCAGTGTGTTCACTTGGAGATACATGTCCTATGATGTAGGTGATCTTTGAGTGGGAGCAAATGTTGGGCCCTCCAAAAACATGTATCTACTTCTATAATTGTCATCTGGTCCCCTTGCAAACTTTGTAAAAATCCTACACAATCATGGCATGTTGGGTTTGCGTCACACCTACGAACCCAATGGAAACCACAATATAAATTAGGATCATAATCTTGAGGCCTTTGGTTTGCACTTTGTTCTAGTCCAAAATTACGATTAGTGTTCAGTTGTTGATTGTTATGGTTAAAATTTGTGAACCCTTGCCCTTGGCTTTGAAATTGGTTAGGGCCTTTGGTTTGTGTTTGTTTACTTGTTGAGGTTGTGTTGTTGTTTTTGTTACCAATTAAAATATCCAGTAATGACTGATCTTAAAGAAGTTATTGTTCCTTTGATTATTTTCATTGTTATTTTGGTTATTTGAAGTGCAAGAAGCATTGGGAGTATCAAATTGATTATTTTAGGTTGTCTACATTCCATCTGATATGATCCACAATTCTTGTTAAGGATTTTCAGTCCTAAAACTGATCATGTTGTTGGCGTAACTGCGGACTATTTTGATTGAGGGTGACTATCCTTCCATTAGCTTGATGTCTTACAACCACTATCAATGGTGCTTGGTCAATTCAAAGTACACTCTCTAACACCTCTTCATATCTCCTTAGTGAATGAAATTCCAATGAACCTCTTTGTTTGTCTCCCTGTTGAGAGAGTGAAGGAAAAAATCACAAATTTCTATTTGATCCATAATTTGAATGCTTATAGAGGAGTAGAGAACTTGTTGCCACCTTTGAATAAAGTGGGCTGCACAACTCATTCTATTCTTTCTTGATATGAATCAGTTCCCTAATTCCTATTCTTGTATTTCAGCTTGGTTCATATCAAAAGATTCTTAATAAATTCTCCCCAAGTTGCTTGAATGAGTGTATTAAAGCCTCTGATATCCTTATTTCTTGTGCAATAAATTTTAGTTATTAGGGAAAATTTTCGCAATGACTACGTTGAGGGAGAAACTTTGAATGGATACTATCTAAGCCTTGATCTGGGCATTAGGATTGCCCTTCTTTTGAATTTTAGAAGATCAAGAAAGGGTTTTGAGAGCATGACTCTGAATGAAAATTCTAGGTGTATTCTTGAGATATTAAGAATAGGTCCCCATTACGTATGTTTACACCATTAAGATCCATATGTTGGGGAGGTGAGGGTTGCATCGGTTGCTGAAATGGGACAGCATAGACATTATTTGGGGCATATGAAATCTTCTGCGGTTTTCCATTCTGACCCGGGTATGTATGCATGTCCCCCTACAGAGATTTAGAATTCATGTGTACATAGGGGGGTTGATTACCTTAATATGGAATATAAGGCACAAAGCTATGGAAAATTAAATTTCACTATATGGTATGGCATTTGAGAATGCACTTTGGGTTGGTGCCTATTGTAGATATCCATATATGGCTTGGGGGGGTATACCCAAGCTACCCATCCCCATAAGCAGATCTCCAAGGTTTTGAGTATTCATATAAACTGGAGGATTCTGTGCAGTAGGTATTTTTCTATAATTCTGTGGGTAGGGAGAAGTTTACACTTGCCTTGCATATAAATTATGATTATTTTGGGAAAGATCTAGCTTGTTGACTTTGTCTACTAAATCTGAAATGACATCACCCATTGACGGGGTGATGCTTTTCTTAGGTACTTTTTGTTGAGCCCTCGGAGGATGTTTAGGAGTATGGTATCCTGCTATGAATTGTTCACTATGTTGACACCCCTCATTGGCAATATTTTTGGCTAGAGGAGGCGTAGTTTTATTGTTTTGGAGTAGGACATCACCTTGTCCTTGCAACCTATCAAAATCTTGGTTCATGTTTTGGAAGTGTTGTTCATTCCTAACATATTGTGCTAAATATTCATCATCTAGATGCAGGATTTGATCCAATTACATGATAATGGGTTGTTAAAACAATACTTGAGGAGATGAACTTTCTTAACCAGTGAAATTTGTGTTGTTTAAACTTGATTTTATGTGAGGATAGGTCTACGTGACCTGGTCAAGTTCCTCAATACATATAGAGGAACCAACATTGGTTCCCTGAAGCAGAGGGGTTTGAGCGGGTGAGAGTTTGTTCGCCCATGTTGAAAGTTAAGGTGATTGTTATGGTATACTTGATTAGTAGTTGAACATGTCAAAACCCAAGATGGATCGACCATAATCATCATATCCCGACATATTCAGGGAGTATAATAATACTCGTAGAATAAAGTATGGACGAAGAAATAAGAAACATTTAGAGACTAGATATTCACGTCGGGTTCTCCAATTTTTACAATAGAAAATCAACATGTGACCTTCTTCGCACCAAAAATCTCGATGTCCTACCAAGATAGCCAATGTAGAATGAATGTGAATGAAATTGTGGTGACAGAGATTAAGATAATTGGGAAATATTATATCTTCAACATGCAACAACGGGATATACGAGTCTAAGGAAAATAATTCTCTCATAACTTAAAGTGGTGTGATGGCTTGGTTTGAGATAATAGCCGCTCGTAGACTCCAATCAGTGTTGAGCTCTGTTGAGATTTTTTTTTGGTTGTTGATCTATGGGCACCTCGTATAAATTTCCAAACAAGGTCATGGAAGTAAGAATGAGAGGCATGATGGAGCCACATGTATTTATGGGAAATTTTTTTGTTTAGTCCAGAAAGTCTTAGCCTGATCAGCTGCTATGTTTAGCAAGGAAATTTGTGGAATAATATCTAGTGGAAGTGGTGAAGATTTAAATACTAATGTATGTAAACTAGTGTCAATGTATAACTGACTAGCACACCCATTGGGTTGTAGGACCTAAGGATCACAACCAAAGACTCATGGAGGCTGTGGCCCTTGAATGGTCATGTGTGTAATCAAACCTTGTTGCTATGAGAAATCTAATAGTCATAGGCTTGATTAGCAATGATGTTTAGCGTATTGATTTGTTCTATTTTCTTAGGGAAATTTGTGAGTGTGCGTAAGACTTTCAAACGTAAATTGGTATCAATGTCAGTTATTAATTATGTCCCGTTGGATTGTGGGACCAAGGGATCACAATTGTATGTATTTTCCTGTTGTGGATTGTTGATGGTCATACAGAATGAAATAAAATGATTTTAGATAAGAAAAATAATTACTGAAGGAAATCTAATCTATGTTTTTAGATTTTTCACAATATTATGGATCAAAGCAATAAAAACAAACTAATCTACCAAAGGAAATCTTTTTATTCTTTTCTAATTATTAAGCAATGCATTCTAATCTAATAAATAAACTAAATACAAGCAATTAGCTAGATGTATCTGATTACTTGTGTGAATGTATGAATCTAATGTAAAATAAATAACCTAATCTAATCAAAACCCTTCAAACTCTACCTCAGAGGTGAAGAACAAATAATGACACTGAAAGGGGATATTGTTCCCCACAACTTCCCTGGTAGTGTTAAAGAGGGAAACTTACTAATGATTTGATCTACTTGTGATTGACTAATCTATTGAAATGAATGATTTTATACTCTATTTGATTTGTAATTGAAACTAGTGATTTGAAATTTATAGTTAAATAAACAAGGCAAACAAACACACAATTCCAACCTAGACAAGCAAGAGCTTTGACAAATTTGGTTGTGTTTGTATCTGTCCCCTCAATATGTTCCTTTCTTTCTCCGAGTGTTCATGTGAGTCCAAGGGATTGGGAATGTAAGAATAGATAACTGGAGGATGGTGCTTTAGCAATGACAGCTTGATGGCAGTTCGGATGCTATGAAAGTATAAGAGAGATAACACAAGAGATCAGAGCTTGGCCATGCAATTCCTAACAAGAGTGTAGCAGTAATACAATGTAAGATAAACAAACATTCTCAGGCATTTTGCTTGAATACAAGCATGGAATATATAGGAATGGATTGTTTTTGGTGCCTTCAAGCTCAAGGAAAGAAGGAACAGTTCTAACTAATTAAATCTATTTAAAAATAGGAGGAAGGAGAACCAAACAATCAAAGCTAATTTTAGATAATTTGGCTCATGGATGCATGCAAAAAGTAAAATTAAGTGAACCATCACATGTTAAAACATGCGTGAGATAATTTGGAAAAATCAAGTAGGACCACTGCCATGTTTTAGGTGACGGTTTCAAAACTGCCACCTAGGTAGGGTGGCGGTCCTGACACTAAAGGTCAAAACATTCACGGAAAGAGGCAGGAAGATGGAAAAAGCATGAGAACGCAAATTAAAGATGTCTAGGTATTAAATATACATTGCAAATGGAAATTAGAGCTCAAACATCTTCTTGCAAGGACCAGATTCATCATTGACAACTTTTGTAACCTTTTTTCTAACAATGTAGCACATGCAATTTTGGGTGTGTATAGTACCTCATTCACAATACAATCTGAGCTCATATGTTCCTACCATATTGAGCCACATGACCCATCTCTCATCTAATCAAATTACTCCTAAAAAGCATATTATCTCATGAAGAGTAGATTATCCCTCCTTCCATGTCTGGTTTGCTACTAGATGAATGGGCTAAGAGAGATCATAATTTTGATCCTTATGATGAAGAGCTCAAAAATTTTAAAACTAGTCTGGGAACTTATTGTATTCTTCAGGAGGAATTTGTGATACCCACGACATTCAAATAAGAAGAAGGAAATGTTTCTAGACTATGAAAAATGTTATTTGATGGTTTTAATAGCAGAAATGGAGCTGAGGTGGGTGTTGTGCTCATTTATCCAAAAAATGAAAATCTCTTCTTTGCTCATAGATTGTAATTTACATGTTCTAATAATGTAGCAGAATATGAATCATTAGTGCATGACTTGTTAATTACTGAGAAAAGAAATATCAAAGAGTTGTAGGTCGTCAAAGACACTGATTTAGTTGTTCAAAAAGTTTACAGCAGGTGTGTTAGAAAGAATAATTTGTTGAAGGCTTAAAACATAGAGTCTGGGATTTGTTAAAAGGTTTTGATGTCATTAACCTACAAGTTGTTACCAGAAAGTTGAACAAAGATGCATACCAAATGGATGCCCTTGTCTCCCAATTCTCACATGCTAAGGATTTGATCAAAGGGAATGCCCAACATATCAAAATGGTGGCTAGGCCATCTATTCCAGATAACTGGGCTTGTTGGTAGGTATTTGAAAACGATGAATAAATTATGTAGTTTATCAAAAATGAGGTGGAATTCTCCTCAAATATGCAAACTGATTTACAAGAAGTATATGGGGATAAAATTATTCAACTAAAATCAAACAAGTTACCCAAGAGATGAGTCACTCTAGAGTAGCTCTTCAGCCCAGATGATGAGTTCAAAGGAATGTAAAAGAACATGATAGCAAATAAAGAATATTGTCAACAAGTTTCAATTTCTCTAGGAAAAGAACTTCTACTTGGAAAGGTATGAGATGCAAATGAAAGGAAAGCTTTTGTTTCCTTGTGTCGAGGGTTCAGTGATGTGTTTTCATAGGATTATGAATATTTAATAGAATTCAATCCAGATATAGTCCAACATTCCATTGATCTTGATCCCAACATCAAGCTAGTTAAACAGAAATAGAGGTCAGACAACCCCAAGATTGAGCCCATCATGAGAAAGGAACTCTCCAAACTCATTGAGGCCAAAATAATTTTTTTGATTAAGTATTTTACTTGGGTTGAAAATTTGGTCCCGATAAGAAAGAAGAATGGTGAAATATGGCTCTGCATATATTTTAGGGATTTGAACAAATCCTCCCATAAGGATCATTATCCCTTGCCTCCTATGGAATAAATTTTGTAGATAGTTGCAAGAGTGGAGAGGTTCTCCATGCGTGATGGTTATTTTGGTTTTAACCAAATAAAAGTGAAAAAAGAATATCAGTATAAAACCATGTTCATCACCAAATGAGGAACATTTTCTTATCAAAATATTCCCTTTGGCTTATCAAATGTAGGTTCTACTTTCCAAAGAGTAATGGACATTATTTTCAAAGGGTAGATTAATCAATTCATCTTGGTTTACCTAGATGAAATTATTGTTTTCTCCAAACAGAGCACAAATCACATGAGGCACCTAGAGAAAGTATTTGAAAGATGCAGAGAGTTTGGCATATCCCTTAACCATAAGAAATTAAATTTTGCAGTTCGTAGAGGTGGGATCTTGGGGCATGTTATTTCTAAAAAAGGCATCACCATTGATCTAGAGAGAATTTTTGTTATTACGGCTCTTTCCTTGCCATCTCACAAGAAGGCATTGCAGTATTTCCTTTGAAAGATAAACTTTGTTAGGCACTTCATTCCTAACTTCCCAAAATTGATAAGACATATTACCCTCATGCTCAACAAGGATGCAACATTCAAATGGACCGCATAATGGAAATAATTATTTGAAAAGATAAAATAAGAGATTTCTTGGGCCCCAACATTTATTAATCCATATTACACTAAATATTTCATTCTTTAAGCTCATGGGGTGGAATCTAGTATAGATGTTGTTTTGACACAAATAAATGATCAAGCAATGGAGTAGCCTATGGTGTTTTTCAGCCAAACACTGAAGGATTATGAGCTTAAGTATATTCATATTGAAAAATAGGTGTTTGTCATCATGAGAGCCTTAAAGAAATTCAAAATCATGATTGTTGCTAGCTGTGTAAAGGTTTTGGTATCACATTTAAGTGTTAGAGACTTCATCATGGGAGCATAAGATTAGTGAGAAATGAGCTGGATGGGTAACTAAAATCATGGAATATGATGTGACTATTAAGGCCACAAAATTGGTAAGAGGAAGCTTACTTTGTCAACAACTATCTCTAGAAGTTGCATAACCTCAAGAGATCACCCTCATGAATGAAGTACCCTCAAATTATGAGCTACCGCATGATGTTGAATGGAAATAAGATGAAAGAAATGCAATTAATGATTGCAACTGGATTACTGATATGTCAAAGTTTTTGTCTACTGGTGCATACCCTCTTGGTTTCAATGAAGAGAAGAGAAGACATCCGAGGTTGTGATCTATTCCTTATGCATTAGTTAATGGCACCCTATTCAAAAGTAACATTGATGGAGTACTTATGAGGTGCATTGAAGGTGAATAATGTAACAAGGTCCTGACCGAGTTCCATGATGGATTCTCAGGACATTTCTCTACTAAAGCTACAACCATGAAAATCATAAAAGAAGGCTATTTTTGGCCTACGTTGTTTGTGGATGCCCACAGGTGGGTTAGGAAGTACAAAGATTGTGTGCTATTCACTGGAAAGAAAATATTGGCAGCCTTGCCACTTCATCCAATTCAAGAAAATCATTCGTTTTCACAACTGGGTCTCGAATTCATTGGTATGATCAATCCACCATCTAGTGTGGGTCACAAATGGGTACTCACAACCATAAACTATTTCACTAGGTGGACTGAGGTCATGCCATTGAAGGAAGCCACTAAATTAGTCATCCTGGAATTTCTTGAAGAAATTGTTACAATTTTTGGTGTCCCTTAGACCATCATTTATGATAACACTAACTATTTCTATGGGATCCAAGATTTCTAATTGGGCTTTGGACTTGGAATTTATCTGAGAACGTCTTCCAATTATTACCCCCAAGGTAATGGATTGGCGAAGTATACTAATAAGGAATTGATCAAAATCATGAAGAGGACAATGGACATCAATCAAATACAGTGGCACACAAAGATAAAAAATGCTCTTTGTGTGGACCTGATAACAAATAAGAAGGAAATTGGCAGTTCTCCCTATAAACTGGTATATGGTAAAGAGGAAAGATTTACATTGTCACTTGAGCTACCTTTATAGCTCAGTAGCTGGAATTTAAAGACATGGATAAGAGGGAAAACATATTAGTGAAATTGGTGTAGTTAGAGGAAAAAATAAATGCCACCATGGACAAGATGGAACAACATCAGGGATCAACCAAATGGTTGTTTGACAGAAAAAATGGAAATCAGTCATTCAAGGTTGGAGATCTAGTTTTGAAGTGGAACAAGGATCGAGCTAAACCTACAAGACACTCCAAATTTGATGTTATTTGGAGTGGACCATATATCATTACCACTTACAAGGTGGGTAACTCATTCGAGTTGTCTGATATTGATGCAAACATGTTTCAAATCCCAGTCAATGGGATTCATCTCAAGCCTTCCTGTAAGGAATTTTCATGCATCTTGTATATAGTAGATTCAAATTTCAATTCCTCCAAGTGCTTTTAGAACACTACATTGTTGGTAGTTTAGGTTTCTTTTCATAGGTGCTTTGCACAGTCTTGTTTCTTTGAGATGTTCTTGTGCACTGTTTCATCACGTTCTCGAGATGATTTTGAAAGAGGTTCAAAATATCAATAATTAGTTGTAATCACTTCAGAAAATCAAATATAGAGTAGCTAAATCAAATTAGAAGAATTTCAATTTGACTCTATGCCCAATGGATTCTAAGGCTACTGATCATCTCATCTAGCAGGCAGATGGCCCCTATGAGTCACCAAAAATGTTGACTATTTTTGCACCCATTGCAAAATAGAGAAGCTTGGTATTTCATGGAATTGGATTAATTGGCCACGGTAGTGTTCAAGCATGTTGTAGATTGAAAGGAAATGTTCAAACTAAGGAGTGAATCCTGAAAAGTGAGGCAAAAAAACTTGAAAGGATGCGGAGGACAAAAAATGGAACAAAGAAAATACAAAAGCTGTGGGGTGACAAATAGGTAGTCCATGGAAGTCAACATGAGGCCATGCCATAGTAATGCCATGGAATAAAATAGAAAATCTAGTGAATGTTGTAGAACATAAGGAGGAACCGCGGAAGCCAAAATATGCACAAGACTAAAATAATAAATTCACGTATTGAAGGAAAACATTAGTTTTCCACATATTACTAAATGAACATGAATCTAATTTGATATTTGTAAATACGATATTATTTGAAGGAATCTTAGCCTTCTCTATGCGAAGAGAATCATATTTCATGTATTAAATGTTGGTAGGTGGATGAAGTGAAGGGATACATCTCCAACATGTAAAGGGGCTATTCTAGACTGGTCAACCACCAGAATTAAATGCAGTATGGGCATCGTTCCCTCTTCAACAAGGAAAGTGGCATGGGGAGTTGATTTTTGCAGGAATATCACATCTTCTCAGAAAATTGAATGGAGGTGATCGGTTGGTGAAATAGGGAATTCGAATTTCCCTCCCTTCTTTCCTTCTTTATCTTTCCAAATTTCTATATATTGTAAAGTGATGCCCAATTTTAATGTTGGATACTTTGGGAATGCACGGCATCATTTTGTATTACACAAGCATTCTAAGGGTTCGCATGCCTTGGGCTATGAGTTTTGTAAATGTTTTACATCTTCTTATTGTATCATGATGATCTATGCATGATATTTAAGCAATAAAATCTCTAGTTTTGAGGCTCATTTCATCCTTAGCTATTGTTTTATTACACTCTCTTGCCTCTCATTTACTTATAGGTTTGTTTCATACATTGTTTCAAATTTTACGTTCACTACACATCATGGAATTGGAACCTTTGAAATGGTTCTGATCCGTGGCTTAGTTCTGCCCTCTTCATTATTTTTTTCTTCCATTTTCCCTCTTGCTGAAAGTATTCATCCCCTTATTTTTGGTGCTATCACCTTATCTAGTTTAGGTTTATGTTTTATGCATCTCCTTCTCACCTTGGTCTCTTGGAAATTCAGAGTAGAGTTAGATTTCATTTCAATTCCTAGGAGTAGTTTTACATTAGGAGTAAGTAGATGAAGTCAATCTTCTCCAGAGGTCTGTCTCAGTTTGAGTCCCATAACTTGGAGATAGTTCCATGTTGTCTCAAATCGTGAATTGTCTATGATTCGAGATGGGTGTAATTTTGAGCTCCAATAGTATATGGGCCAAATGTGAGATAAATTCCATGGGTATAGGGCATACTACTTACTTCCATTAAAATGTAGGGCATACGATAAAAGAAACACATAGATTTAGCTAAATTTCTGGGTCGATTCCTTAGATTAATTTCACTGGTTTATTGAATTTTGTATCTCTCTCTCTCTCTCACTCTCTCACTCTCTCTCATGTTTTCTTTCTCTCTCTCTCATGCTCTCAAAGAGTATCCTGTCCTAGAAACTATTAAGGAATAACATTTACTCCTTTATGTATCCCCTTTCAACTATTTATGAAGCTTGATCATTTCGATTCTATAAGGTATTTGTGCCATGTAAGAAATTTCTATTCTCACTTTCTTAGGAACCCTAGCTAATGTTTTGTATCCAAAAAAAATTTCATGCCCCTCTAATCTACAATACTGATTAGAAAGTGAAAAATTCTCTTGATCTTTTGCACTACAAGGATCATAAAACCTCATGTATTTCCAGTAGTGTATATCCTCTACCTTATTGGTGTGGAAATGTGGACATTCATGATTCAATTTGAAAGGTGGTATGAGAAAACAACAATCTCTATGCATGACATTTTGGTCTTATACATGTTCATTTTCAAAAGAATGTCTTCTTCCTTGAAAGTGTCTCACTAACTCGGTAAGGATTTCGTATACTTTAGAAAATTCACATTTCTCAGGACAAATATGGTAATTTCCATAGAGATGTTCAACATTGGAGTCTAAACTATGAAAATGATCCTTAACATTCATAATCAAAGTTGTACAAGTTATTTATGAGATCAAATCTTAGATCATCTTCAATAATAATAATAGAAAATTTTGGAACTATAAATTGCATAGCTTAAAATTTCAAAGAGCATCCTTTCCTAGAAATTATTACGCCACAACATTGAATATTTCCTACATCCTTAAGGATGATTAGAAGGTGATTTTGGATAATATGAATGCAAGAACCAACAAGTGGACTAACCTCTTTAGTTATCATTGGAATGTTTAATTCATCCTAATTAAATAGGTCCTTCAAGAGCTCCCTATATACATATTTTATGGCCACAATCGCAGCAAAAAAATTAATCTCAAAGGAAATGGATGAAACATAAAGAATATAATATTTATATATCATAGATGTAATGTAAAACCTTAATTATATTGAATGTTTTGAACATTGATCATACTATTAAATATTAATTGTATTGAATGTTTTGAACGCTCAATGTAAAATGTTAAGTATCATAACAACATATATCTTTGTCTCTCTTTTTTCTCTCTCTCTCCCACACTCTCACTCTCACTCTCACTCTCACTCTCACTCTCACTCACACTCCCACTCCCACTCCCACTCCCATTCCCACTCTCACTCTCACTCTCACTCTCACCCTCACTCTCACTCTCTCTTTCTCTATCTATATCTCCCTCATTCTCTCTCTTTCTCTCTATAGTTAGAATTTAATTATTAGAATTAATGTAATATTGTGTTTTCTCGTTGCATATGTTTCATTTGAATTATTGAGATTCCATGAAGTGGATGATTAATTGTATCAAATGGCATTGAATGATTATAGTATAGTGTCAAAATTGTAAATTAGTTAGATATATTTTTTAATTCCCATGTTTAACACGTGGAAAAAATGAACACTAATAATACATATTAACATAGCATACATATGATATCATATTAATCCACTTAGATACAAGTTTTAAAACAATTTTTTTCCTCATATATTATATTGATTCAAAAATCCTTGATAGCATATTGAATGTCTTAACAAAGCCATGTAAGCATATATAATTATATACATCAATAAAATATAAATCTACGCCACTATTCCATGAAGCAATACAACGAAATCCATATACATCTAAACTATGGGGTATCATGAAACAATCTAGTTCTTTTCAGCCACTGGGAAGATGAATCAAGCACATCATTGGAATCTCCCTTACTCTGATTTCTCTCTGTATCTCCATTTATTAATACTCACTCCCATAGTATCTCACTCTAAAATGAAACTACTTAAAAATAAATACTTACTCAGTATAATTATCACAAGATCATCACATCTCATCCTCTCACTCTCACTCAACTTTACACACTACCTTTGTAAGAGGCACTCCCACTCATAACACTCCATCTCTAATGATTGTTCACTCAATCTCATACTCTCACTCTCACTCTCACTCTCACTCTCACTACCCACTCACCTTTGACCCCGTAATTTTATAAAAAACACACATGACTCTCATTATCTGATTAACATTGTTAATTATAAGATCTCATATATATATATATAATTCATGTAAAATTACCTGTTGACTCTCACTCTCACTCCTCACTCTCATGGAGAGGCCTCACAAAGTTGTGGAACTATCTCGTGAGGTTTTAGAGCTATCACGAGGCTGTGGATCTTCAACCACACTCTCAACTATATGGTATATGATGTAAGATGGCTAGAAGGACCAACCTCATCACCAGTGCCTTCTATGTCAATGACCTCAGGGATCTCACTTTCTGAAACTTTGGATGCAAACGTTTTTACCACACTCTATCCTTGATCTACCCTTGTCACAATTCTTAAGTATTTCATTGAGGATGAAATCACAATAGAGTTTCCTCAAGAAATGTTGTGGCACCTCAAAATTGTTACAAGGTGGTTGTTAAAAATCCATTCACTACCTATCCCAAAAATTATTTTTATCCCCTCATGATTAAACCAATGGATGGAGAATCTTCTGCAATCCAATTGTAATGGTGTATTACTTTTAGGATTTGTAAAAAATGCACACAATTTATCTTTTATGATTTTTTCTTCTTCACTGCAACATAAGAAAACTTATCTCCATTAAAATTGAGGCATCTTTGCTCTGATGTGGACTTGATGGCCTTGATCAGCTCCCCCAAAATCATGTATGTGGAAGCTGTCTTCATCTTAGTAAATCAAGAGATTGAATTGCTGGTATAGAAACATCTGTAAGATTAATAAAGAAAATAAAAAACAACCAAACTTCTTAGAAGCTTCACAAGTCAAATCAAGCTCTACCAAGTTCTTCATGAGGTGCTCGGTATCCATGCTTCTCTCCTTCCTTCTGAATCTCTGCCAAGGATTGATGAACTTTCAAGCTGTCCATAACCAAAAACCATATTTTGTCAAATTTTTGGTCCCCCAACTTGGTGCACTTACCCTAATGTAATACTTTCTCACCATTTCTGAAGAACAACTAAAATCTTGTAGAACTTGCGTTCCTTATCCATCTTCAATAGTCTCTAATGGTGAGACTTCATGTCTATCTGAAGTCTTCTTCCTAAAATGGAGCAACATTTGATTTTGGCCTAGGAGTGAAATTTTGTAAATTAATCTTGATGAACTTCTAAGAGACTAGCCTTCATAGGGCACTCTTCCAATGTTTATTGAACTTAATCATTACCTTATGAATACTTCTCAAATCCAAATGTGTCTGATATCCATTTTTCCACCAAGAAAGAATGGATAACAGGGAAAGATCAGACATGAGCTTTGGCTAGAGAATTCAAGGAATAATTTGATAGGATTCATCAAGCACTCTGCAGGTTTTTGAGAAACATTTTTCCTATTTAGCAGATCTAGAGTGTGAAAATGGGTTCCCCGGGCCCATAATCAGCCGAAAAATGGGAAAATATGGAAAGGTTGAAAAATATAGTCCTAGGAAACCCTACCTCATCCCCATGGCATCTGACACTAAGAAGATCCAGGAAAAGGATTTTGTCAAAGGGGGGCCAAAAATTGAGTTTAATCAAATCTCCATCTCGCCTGTCACAAAGGGCCAAGTTAATAAGTAACTGCTCCTTGTAAGCTTTTCTTGTAGATGGTGTGTCTACTCAGTATTAAGGGCTCCAGCTCAGGAAGTCAAGTCTACGGTAGTGAGATCCTTTGATTCAAAACTCGCATTCTGTTCAACTTTTAGGCTGTTCCATAGTTTCTGAGACTAAAACATGGAGAGACATGGGGGTGTATCTCAGTGGTAAGTCAAGTCCTGGTGAGAAAACATTAGGAAATTCGGCGTCGCTGAACCCATACTTGACATGTGTCCGAGTCGGGCTGGTGTGTTTGTTCAACTTTTCAGTGTCTGGTTCGCAGCGTGGAACACCTTGGCGAGTGGTGTTAGATGTAATGTCTGGAACTCAGAGGTGGGTTATGCATTGACACAATGCAAACCCTGTGCAACTCGCATGGTGAATAGGAGCTCATGCCCCCAAAACTGACCCCTTAATCATAACTTTCATTACATTCATCTCTAGTTTTGTATTCGTTGGGACATAAAATGATTAAAAATAAAAAATTGATCAAGGTTGGCCATACCTGAAGCGTATGGACATTATCTTCCTGGTTAGGTCACTCCATCCACTCTTGTAGGTTCCATGATGATTTTGTGGGTGGTTGGGGTTAGATTTTGAGCTCCTTCTCTCTCCTCTCTCTCTCCTCTCATCCATTCTTGCATTGTAATGTTTTTAAATATATTCCTTGAGCTATTGAACTGCTCGAATCGATTTTGAGCATTTTGCAAGGGATTTATGCCTCTTTACTTTATTATATGGGGTGAAGCAATAAAATAATATTCTGTGGTTGATCTCGCTGTTATCACAATTTCTGATCTCTTCATTATATTTAAAGGCATTATCTGCATTTTAATGTTTTCTAAGCTTTAGATGATTGTGTTTAAGTGGAAATGATACTGAGACTTGAGTGCTCCTGAGCATCCAGCCAAAGGCTGGTAGGAAACAATGTTTTGGGTCTTCCTGGTTTCTCGCAGTAGAAGCCTTGAGTGAAACCATTGTGGAGTATCAGAGGAAATTGCCAAGTAGATTCTGGTAGGGGGAACTGGTACTTTCCTCTTCCTCGTAGTAGGTTTGCAATCGAGTAGGCTACATTGTGAGGGAGTGTTGGTGAATCAGTAGTTCAACAGTGGTAGTAGGGTGCAATGAATAGAGGTTTCACAGGTTGTAACTGGAGTGTCTGGTGATCACTTGGGGAGTAGATTCTTAGCAGAATTGGAGGGGTCAAACCAAAATATGAGGTTCAACCACAGTACATGGGATTAAATCCCTCCTCAAAGACAGGGAGGCTGCCTGTTTACTGCTAAATAAAACACAGTAAATAATATATACAATATTCACACTAATCTAACCATTGGGGGTTGGCACGATTCAAGGATATTCGTAAGTAGGTTAGAAACTGTTATAATGAATAGAAGCATGGATAGAAAAGGAATGAGGAGAAACGTATTTTCTTTCGAGTAAACACAGTGGATCATACGAGTTGAGGTCACAGATATAGCGTCTGAGATAATTTGAGATGCAAAGAATCCAGCAGATCATGAACATAAGAAGCACTATCTTAAATAAGAAGTCTGTCAAGAGTTTTTCTCCTTTCCAATAGCTTCAAAAATTCTCGACCCTTTAGAATTCCCTTATTTTAACAAAAGAAGCTAGAGATAAAACAGGACAATGAAAATTGCTAACTAGAGTTCCTTTGCATGATTCTCACGAAGAAGTGGTATGAATTAAAAATAATGACAAAACAGAAATAAAAGGTGAATGTCATGGGAGGTTGGAACTTAATCCGAGTCTTCATCTTTTGATTCTTCTTCTTTCTCTTCCTCCAGTTGAGACTGTTTGTTCCGGAACTCCTGGGACTTCCGAATAATGCCTTGCATTTCATTTTTCAGGTGCAGTGGTGATCATTTCACATTTCGCAGGTCTCATGGATAGCACTGAGCACTGCAAGAGACAAAGCTTTCTTAAGGCCTCCAACGTATGTTCAATCCTTTGAGCTGGTTCAGAAACTGGTGAATTGAAGAGATTTGTCTTTCTTTCCAATTCTTCTTAGATCACTTTTCCCATCGATCAATTTATCCCTTGATTCTCTCAACTTGCTGCAGGCTTCGTTGAGGATCTTTGCTTACTTGATGGCCCCTGAAAGTGTTTATCTGTATGTGGAAGAACGTCTTCTTCTTGTGCTGGTATATGCTTTAGCACTTGGAGAGCTTCACAAGTCAAATCAAGCTGTCCAAGTTCTTCAGTGAATTCCTTATCCATCTTCTCTCCTTCCTTCTGAATCTCTGCCAAGGACTGATGAAATTTCACCACATCTTGAATTACTTCCTTCCCTTTGGAGCAACTTTTGGTCAACCACTCTTCCTGTTTTGGCAATCTTGTCATCGATGAGAAATTTGGTATGGAATCAAGGGGTTTTGAGAGTTTGATCAAAACCTCTGTCAACTGCTCCACTTTTTCTTTAATGCTCATTTCTACTGTCCTTTGTTTCTTTCAACTTTTGGCACAGGAAGAGATCTTGCTGTGCCCCTTTTGCTTTACTTTCCCTAGAGACACCCTGGTTAGCAAGTAATCAGCAGTTGTTACATCATCTCTAGTTTTGTCAGCTGAGGGAGTGGCAATCTCTGCGAACTTATCTCCTGAAGCATCCACCAAAACCCTTGAAACTGTTTTGGGTTTCTTGGTTGATCTCGCAGTAGAAGCCTTGAGTGGAAATCAAAGGCTGGTAGGGGTACAATCACCTCGAGTAGCCGTATCAGAGGAAATTCAATGTTGTAGTAAGTATTCTACTCCATTCTACTATTGGAGGGGGAACAGTAGTCAACGTGGTAGTAGGTGCAGGCACTTTCACTTGGGTTCCAGCAGAGAGGGGTGAGAGCCCGGAGAAAATATGGCCATTCTTGAAGAAGTGGATGGGGAATGAGGAGGTTGGAGTGGTTGTTGAGGGGGAGGCACAGATTCAGTTTCCAAAGCCTGAGATGCAAGAGACAAAGTTTTTTCAATTTGATAATCAGTAAATGGTGAAGTCAAGAGCTGGCTTCCTCCTTCTTCTAAATTAATCTCCCCTATTTCTAGTGGTGTTGGTGATTCTGGCACAACCACCGTTTGAGCTGGAGAAACAATTGAAGAGATTTGTCTTTCTTTCCTCTTCTTAGGGATCCTGATCTTTATAGGCCCCTCAGTAGATTCTTTGTCCTTTTTCTTTTGGGAGGGCCCCACCTCCGTTTCAGCCAACTTTGGAAACTTGTCATCTTTAAAATTAATGCCCCAAGAAGAGAGCCATTTTTTGGTGTGAGCAAGAATGAGAGCCGACCTATCTGTGATAGAGGCTTTTTCGCTGGCTGACCAATCAATAGGCGGGAAAACCTATCGATCTTCATTAAGCCCATCATAGGACATATCCAACACACTTTCATTGTCACTGAATCTCATTAATAGTTAACCTACTATTATCTTTTCTTCGAACTGCAACTTCGTTACGCAGATCCACCCAGATATCCTCAATGTCGGGCCTGTGCAGATGTAGGGCTCCATAGGTTCTAAGTACTCCTCGGATGTCAAAACCATCCCGAGACTTCATATGCTTCTTTAATTTCTCCTGGAGTTCACATTCAACATTTTTGGCCTTTGCCACTGTTGAGCAAGTATATCTCCCAATAGAAATTGGGAAGGATACTGCTGCCTTATGCTTGCTCTGTTGGAATTTGTGAAAATCCAATAGCTGTCTGACCAATTCTATTAGTATCAATCTATCCCCTGGATAGCGAGGCAGACGGAAAGGCTCTCCTGAGTACATGACCGTTTGAAGGTAGGTAAACTTCTTGAACTGTAAGAAGATACATCCCCATTTAGATACCTCAGTCCAAGCTTCGTCTGATACCCTTGTCTTTCTTAGCCCTAGGTTCAGCTGGCAGATGTTCTCGTAGAAAAAGGCGTCATTTACCCTCCTAAAATGATCCTTGGACCCCTTTTTTGTTATTTGAGGATAATACTTATAGACTGGGTTTGTCGTTCTGCTTCCTTTAGTATCCAGTTCGGGATAGCTCCTCATTCCAGCTGCTGCATAGGCCACATATGAGAACATATAAAACTTTCCGGTCGACAGGACCGTCGTCATCTGGGAATCAATTTCATCACTGATAAGGGTCCCCCAGTCAATCCCTTGCTTGTTCTTCTTGATGGTGACCATAAATTGGTACATCCATCCATGAAATAAATTTGATTCCAGCAAGCCAAAAACCCGGCTCAGTAGGGTGATAATATCGTTGATTTCTTGTATGAAATCCGATCTAGGGATAGTTCTTGGAAATCTAGATATTACTGGTTTTGCCTTGACCAAGAACTTCTTATTGACATCCCTAATGCAATTTTCCTGGTTACCTGTCCCAGGCCTTCTGAGCCGACTTGATGTCTAGGGTCCCATACTCTTCAAAATTTGGTAGTTTTAGGAGATCATCAAAATAAGCCCCATCTAGTTTGATAACTACTTCACCAGCCTGATTCCTTACGGAACGAGAAGCTGAGTCGTAGCTGTATGCACATGCCAAAACAAACTCTGGACATTGGGCAGACATGGGGAAGCCTGCTGCAAGGGGCAAGCCACTGTTAGCTAAAGCCACCATCCATGGGGTTTGAGAAGAACTCTTCACCCTATTCCAAAAGTCATCCATATCTATGTTGCCCATTTCAGTATCCCTGATATCATAATTACAGTCGATATATGACGGGGATTCTGGTTTCTTAAATTTGTATTTCATCCTGCTAGATTTTTCGGCCTTCTCCTGTGATGAACCAGGATCCGACATGAAGAATATTGGAAGGAGAAAGGCTCGGAACTCCGGAGATGCTGTGCACACTCAAAAACCTGATTGACTGAATGCGTCGGAAGAAGAGAAGAACCCGACACGCAGAAGTAGATATCGGAAAACTTTGAGAACCCGACAGGTCTGATATGTCGGAATCTTGGCGAAACCCGACACTTGCTTTCAATGGCGGAAACAGGAGAAAACCCGGCACCCACTGTCGATGACGGAACTTAGGAGATGCCCGGCACTTAGTGTTGAGGTCGGAATGTTGAGAAACCCCATCACTTCGAGCTTCCAATGTTCTTCGGACTTTTGAATCTGCAACACAACCTTCAAAATCCGGGAAACAAAAACAGAGTCTTTCCTTTAAATTTCTACATACACAACTTCCTTTCTTTTTTTTATTATTCATATTCCATACATCATGCAAGTAATTGGAATTTGGAAGGAACAACACCAATCGATAGTCTCAAAAAGAAAATAAACCCTAAAAACCCAAAACCGTTTCCAAAACAACACAGAAAGAAGAAGGAAGAAAAACCCTCAACAACTGGCAAGAAATTGGAAAGAAAATACACGCAGTCGATCCAGAAAAATCAAGAATAAAGAAGGAACAAAAAATACCTTCAATTCGAGACAGGTAAAATCGAAAACAAACGATCCAGTCTGGTAACGCGAGTTTGTGGGTTTTGGGAGTGGAAGAGCATGCGAAAAATCCACGAATTAAAAATATGAACGGTAAGAATGACGTGGAAATCCACGTATTTATAAGAAAATCAGTAATAAATACACTTCAACTCGGCACGTGCCAACTCACCGACCACTTGGCATGAATGCCACGTCAGCATGTTGGAGGAGTCCAAAAACCCGACACGAGGAGATTTAGTGCATTTCGGGTTTCAGGCTTCGGAAAACATGGAGCACAAAACATGTTTTGAATCATGAATGTTCCGATGCATTGAACTTCCGAAAGCCCGATTACAAAGGATTGAGCGGACTTCGGGAATCAGAGAACATGGCACATAAAACATGTTTTGGAACATGAATGTCCCGATGCTTTAGAGTTCCGAAAACCCGAATACAAAGGATTGTCTTAACACAAGGCGGGTCTCGGGTTTCGGAAGTCACGCGACACAAAGCATGTTTTAACTCAAGTATGTTCCGATGAGTTGAATTTCCAAAAACCCGATTACAAAGTATTTTCTCATTGCAAGGCGGGGTTTCAGGTTTCGGAGGTCATAAGACATAAAGCATGTTAAAACTTATGTCAAGCTGTTAGTAACACCCGAAAACCTGATTTTCTCTAAAAGAGGTCATAATGCAAAATCACTTCAAAAATTTTGTAGGGGTTATCCGATCGTTTCGTTGTGAACTCAAAACGGGGATAACACAACTTCATGGGCAGTAGTTTTCTTTCCCTCAATGCACAAAATTTGATTCTAGTGGTAGCATTAAATAGCAATCCCTACTTCACTGGGGAGAATCATACAACTCCTCTATATCATATCAAGGACATTACAAATTTTTGTGCCATTCACGAGATTAATGAGATGGATGTTGCAGTTAGACTCCTTACTTATTCTCTCAAAGGAAAGGCCTTGTAATGGTTTATAATCCTAAGAACTAGGGAAATCTATAAGTAGAATGAACTATGTTTAGGGATCTATAACCAATTAAGAGAAAGGGCAGACAACTTGTCACTTTTGGAGTAGTTAACTATGATCAAGAGGGCTCCAAATGAACAAATGAATGATTTCAACTTTAGATTCCAACAGACATGGGAAAGGATTCCAATTCCCATGAGGCTAATGACCAAAGGTGTGTTCTTAGACTTCCATAAAGCTCTAAATTCCTACATATCCATCATGATACAATCTATGGGAGAGACAACCCTACCATGAGCCTATGTCATAGCTATTAGGACTGAGAATTTCTTGATCCAAGTCAAAAAAAATTCACCTAGACTACCTATACCTTTTCATCCTGAAATAGGGAATCCTAACCCTAGTCAAGCACCTGAATTAAATCCCATTCTAGTCTGTAGGAATCAAATTTCAAGTGAGGCCTCCAATTCTTCTAGTACTTCCAAGGAACTCTAGAAGGTCATGAATAAATTATAGAATTTAGGAAATGAGTTGGTGACTATTAAGAGGAAACATGCCCAAAACTTTAGACCTTATTAGCCTCCAACCCAACCAAACAAGCCTTCTTATAAGCCAAATAGACATCCATCTCAAGCTGTAAATCAAAATTAGAATCAAGGACAACCCACAACTAGTAGGCCATTTCAACCATACAATCCAAACATAGATTCAACATCTAGGGCCTTGGTTCTGGTACAAAATGAAATTAAAAAATAATATAAATGGTGTTTCACTTGTGGACAACCCCATCATCATGAAACATGCTTCAATGGTGCTATAATTCAATCCTTAATGGTGTAAACTATTAGTATACATCAAGAAACAAACAAGGAATAAAATCAGCTGCAAAGAGCTACTCAAGAAACACCTTCAAGTGAGACCTCACTAGTCAACTGGCAAGCGGAAGATTTCTCTGTGATGTATCCAGCCACTTCTTAGGGTGTAGTAGCCAACACGAGGTCTAAAAAGGTGAATACAAAAGAAGGATAATCATTGAATGCAAGTACGTCTCAACCTCATATTACACCTCAGGGAGTTAATGACTCAAAAGTATCTTAGGATTCACTGAATAAGCCTAAAGGGAATGTTGTATCATCCCATATAGCAACTCATGTATAGTAAAAAGTTGTGCCAAGCCCGAGGAGACATAAAGACAACCCATCTCCTTTAAACATCATAGATCAAATGAAGAAAACACATGGAAGAATTTCTATGTGGGAATCATTGGCCATTCCGGGACAATGATATTTATTGCAAACAACCATGGAAAATTCATCTGCTTTAAATGAGTCATCCAAAAATCAGGAAAAGGTTCTCACCAATACAATGCAGCAAGAAGGAGGTAAACCAAACAAGAATGTGAAACCTCCACCATTTTATGTGTCCTTGATTGTTTGGGGTAACTTAGTACACAATTGCATGATAGATTCAAGTGTAAGTAGCTTGGTGATGCCTAAGTATATCATAGATCAAAGGATTAAATATTACATTGCATGTATACCCAAATGTCACCGTTCAACAAGATGTATCATTTATTGACCTACCATCACTCTTTGCTTTGTGCTTGTCAAGGGAATTCACGGATAAAATTGGTGAGTACCTATCGATTGAATTGGTCCCACATGATTTTTAGAACAAGGTACAAAGAAAAATCTACAATCAAGTCAGATCAAATTGTAAACTTCCACATTGATCCCTATGTGCCAAGCCCGATCAATTCCAATAGCTCAGCTTTTGACCAAGAAGACTACATGTTATCCCAAATTCACCCTCAAGGTAAATTTTGGTAACTTATGCAAATTTTTCTTGCTTAAACAGGTTGAAATGGTCCAAGGCCAAAAAAATCAGGTTTTGGGATTCCCTTTGGTTTCTCTCTGACTTCCCCATCCAAGGAAACAATCTAAGAAGTTAGAAAAGTTGCAAAAAATCTGACAAATGAGGTCACAAGCATATTTTAATGCAAATCAGGTCTAAGAGCTACGGATGGAACCAAGGCAGATTATACCAAGGTTCATCATACCAACTTTGGGGCTGATTTGAAAACGAATTAGTCAAGTCAGTTTTCTTTGTCTCGGATGACATAAGTACGCGTGGGACAGTCGGGACCAAAAAGCCAAATTTTCCTAAGATAGCCAAAAATAGAAAGAGTCAATGAAGTCGGGTTGAAATGTCCCAGGAGGTCCATGAGACGTAGGGACACACTAGACCCACATGGTTGAAATCGTTGCAGGTAGGGAAAAATCAAAAAATTTAGATAAATTTTGCTCGGGTGGTCCACAGAACATTGGGACATGAGTTCACTAAAATTTTGAAATAGCCGATCACAAAGGGATGCGGGAAAAGTAGAAGTCAATAGCCCTGATGGCCTGGTCAACGGTGGGACATATGGGACATCAAAACCCAATTTTGCCAAATTTTCTGATTTACAAAGTGGGTTGAGAGTGTTGCAGATGAAGTGGAGGTTTTTGGCCCAAGTTTCACAAGGGACATCTAGGACACGAAAACCCAAAATAGCTACATGCAAAGGAAAACAATACAAATTTGATTCCAAACTTCAAAAGGCCATAAATTTTGACCCTGAGCTCTGATTTTTACGAAAAATAAAAGAAACATATTCAGCTCCAGTAAATTAAATGCTCAATCTTGTTAAATGATAGAAATGCCTAGTAGACCTAAAATAGCTTCCCACACTCAGAAGACCATAGCTTTTGCAATTCTCAATGAAAATGTACAAAATTGGTACCATTGGAATTATGGTTTTGGGAGCAACGTAGAAGAATCAAGAAATCCATAATTTGATGAAGAATCAATGGAGATTTTGTTGAAAACGTGCCTAGTTTAGAATAATGATTTTAGTGGTAGTTGGGATGCATTCAATGAAGCATGGGATGACATTTTTCATTGTTGCAAGTCATGGGACAATATGGGGGGCCATTTTCAAGCAACATACCATCATTTCAATTCATTTATATCATCTTGTAAGAGGTGGGAGGATAGATTTCGGGATTTTCATTTCCCTCTCTCTCTCTCTCTCCTCTCAGAATTCTATAAATTAGAGTACTGGGCTCATTGTAAAGGGAATAGTTTTTTGAGTAGAAAAACTCTGTCAAAATTATTTTGTGAAGCCAATTTGTTGTAGACCCTTATAGTGGACTCCTTACATGGTGATCTATACCCCTATTTTGTAATAGACTTAATAGTGCATATCATGAAGCAATAAATATGAGTTTGTGGATGTATCTTCCCCTGTTGTGTTTGTTTGCATTCTTCTTGCCCCTTCAATCTCATTACAAATATATTGTGTCTATATTATGATTTTTCAGGGATTCATTATCATTGTGTGTGTATGAAATATTTGTTTGGATGCAGTTTCTAGATTGTGGAGAGCTATTATCACCCCTTCAAGTATGCACTTTTCTTATACTTTCCACATATTGGAATACTATTCTCACACTCTCTTTTTTTTTGTATCGCCACTTTAGTGTAGGATATTTTTTCATATACTTTCTCTCCTTGGTCCCTTGGAAATCTAGATTAGGATAAGATAGTTTTTCCTGCATTAGAGTAGATTGTGGCAGGTAGTTTAGGAGCAAGAATCGGCTTTCTCTGGAGGTCTATCTCAAGTAGCAAGTCCCGTAACTTGGAGCTATTACCCATGTTATCCAATCACACTATGATCTCAAGCACATACACTTTTGCAAACCACGAGGTGTTTTGATTCGGTGATAAAACTACATAAGCACTCTCGAAATAGGAACTAAAGTTGGAGGCACTATAGATTTAACATTAGATAAGTGGGAAAACAAGAGTCATGACCAGGGTTCATTTTAAGAATATCCCTCTGAAAAATTAATTTCAAATCATTGACGAATCTCAAAAATTGACTTTCAAATTGTTGGTGATTATTTGAAAAAAAAATCTGGCAAAGCTGATTACATAGAGAGCATTTTCCCTCATTTTGCAAAGATGGTTAGGTAGGTTCATCACAGTTGGGCAGGTGAGGACTAGACGGCTAAGGGTTGGGTGAGTGGGTTGGACAGGTGAGCGGTTGGATGACTATTGAGCGAGTGGGGTGGAACGAGTCAGGGGTTTTACAACTAAGGGTTAGGCAGGAAGGATGGATAGGTGAGGGGTTAGACAACTAAGTGTTGGGAAGGTAGGTTGGACAAGTTAGGGGTTGGATGGCTAAGGGTTGGATGGATGGTTTGGACGGGTAAGGGGTTGGATGGGCAAGGGGTTGGATGGCTAAGGGTTGGATGAGTGAGGGTTTGGATGACTAAGGGTTGGAAGGGTGGGTTAGATGGGTGAGGGGTTGGATGACTGAGGGTTGGATGGGTAGATTTCTTGGGTGAGGGGTTGGATAATTAGGGGTTAAACTGGTGTATTAGATGGGTTAGGGGTTGGATGGCTAAGGGTTAGTGTGGTCAGGGGTTAGACGGCTAAGGGTTGGACGGGTGGGTTGGATGGGTGAGGGGTTGGATGGGTGAGAGGTTAGAAGGGTGAGGGGTTGGGTGCCTAAGGGTTGGACGGGTTAGGGTTGGATAGCTCAGGTTTGGATGACTCAGAGTTGGATGATTTATGGTTGGACGATTCATATTTCAGTGTTAGCAGCTGAGAATTTTCTTATGTTTACTTTGATGAATATGCATATGATATGATTTGAAATGGTGGTGAATTAAATTCATAAGCTATTATATATATGTAAAATCTAGGTGAAATGAATAGTATAAGGGACATTTCTGTCAAAAATTTTGGTGAATAAGTTGGTTACGAACCACTAAATGTTCACCAATTCAAATTTCCATAATCCTCTATTTTTATGAGTTTACGAAAAATTGCCACTAAACATTTCCCTGGGCATGGCTATGATGTATACAGAGAGATGGAAGAAGCTGTGTTAGGCATCTATTACTTACACAAAGAAAACACACCTCTCCCTAACATCACCAAACCGGATGAAAAAGATGACCATGAAGTTCTGACACTTACTCTTTGATGGTTGTAGTGAGTAGACAAGGTACAAGAGGAGGATCTATGCTTCATGTCACTCCAAGGTATACAAATATTATTCAACATTGTGTTTCCAATTCAATTTCTCAAACTAACACATCTAAATATGAATCTTAATCCATGGGTTGCATTGGGAAAGGAATAGGGGCATCAATAATTTGATAAGTTTTGGGAGACAATGAGCTCATTGTCAATAAGTTAAAGGGAAGAATGCTGCTAAAAATGATCTCCTCAAAGAGCTATAAGAACTAGGTATGGGATCTGATTAAAGACTTCAAAGGATTTTAATATCAATTCCATTCCAAGAAATAAGAATGAGGCTACAGACAACACTTGCAAAAATTGGAGAAACATTTGATGTGGTTGAAAGTATCAAGAAAGATAAAAACTCAACCTCATATCAAAGTGGTTGTGAGACCAGGATGTTCCAGACAATAACATGAAGCTGGCAAGTGTTTGAAAGTGATCAACAAATCATCAATTTTTTACAAGAGGAAGCTGAGTTCTCTTTGAGGAATCAAGATAAATTGGAAAACAATATGGTGATCAAGTGGTTCCAATGCAAGAACAAACAAATTACCTAAAGGTCTAGTGACTCTAGAATCCATATTCAATCCTAATGACCAATTTCAGGAAGGAGAAGGAAAAAATTTAGGTCAAGGGTGAAGATTCAGAGCCCATTTCAGTTGGAGAGGGTAAGGTACTCCAAATTGGCAAAGTGAGTACTTGATCAATAAAAATATGGATTTCATTCAACTTTGTCAAGAATTTCATGGAGACATTATTTCTTGGAGTTATGAAGACTTGAAAGGATTTAATTTGAGATTAGCACAACACACTATTGAACTAGATCTGGAATCCAATCCTATTAGAATAGAAATAAAGCCAGTGAACCCTCATATTGAGCCTCTCATGAAGAATGGAACTAAACAATCTCATTGAGGAAAGCATCATTTTCCAATCAAGCACTCTTCATGGGTTGCTAATCTGGTGTCAGTTAGGAAAAGAAATGGAGAAATCAGATTGTGTGTGGATTTTCGAGACTTAAACAGATGCTTTTCTCAAGGACCACTATCCTCTTCCTTCCATGGATAAAATATTATAGGTGGTAGCTGGTTTAGAGTGGTTTTCACTACTAGATGGCTACTTGGGCTACAATCAAATCATGGTGAAGGACGAGGACCAATTCAAGATAACCTTCACCACAAAATGGGGTACATATGCTTATAGGAAGATGCCATTCAGGTTATAAAATATTGGAGCAACATTCTAGAGGGATATAGACATGGTGTTCAAAGGGATGATAAATAAGATAGTTCTTGTTTATCTTGATGACATTCACGGTGTTTTCCAAGAATGCAACAAGTCACCTCCACCTTTAGGAAAGTGTTCCAAAGATGCAGGAGATTTGGAGTGTCTCTAAATCCTGAAGAAGTGTATATTCCTAGCTCATGAATGGAAGCTCTTAGGCCACATTGTTGTCTAAGAAGGGGTTGACAATTGATCTAGAAAGAGTTGAAGTTATCCATGATCTACCATTTCCAATTCACAAGAAAGCTCTCCAAAGATTCTTAGGGAGGATCAATTTTGTCTGAAGGTTTGTGCTAAATTTTTCCACTCTTGTTAAGCCATTAACAATGATGTTGAAGAAGAATATGGAATTTAAGTGGAAAAAAAAGGGAAAGGAAGAGTTTTAAGGCTATCAAGCATGAAATATCCCAAGCTCCAACCCTCATCAATCCAGATTTATCCATGGATTTAATTCTCTATGCCTTTGGTGGTTTAGACACTATATCTACCATTTTGGTGACAACTGAACAAGGAAGGATCCAAGTAACCCATTGCCTTCTTTAGTCAGATCTTGAAGATTATGAAGTGAGGTATTCATTTATTAAGAAGCATGTCCTTGTCCATTATAAGGAGTTTGAAGAAGTTCAAGACACTTGGTTTCAAACAACAAGATTCAATTGCTAGTGTCTCATGTTGGAGTGAAAGAATTCCTCCTCAACAAGGATTTGAAATGAAAAGGGAAAGTTGGATCACTCATGTCATGGAGTATGACATAGAAATCAAGGTAACCAAATTGGTCTATGGACAAGGGATTATGTGAGCAGCTAGCTTTAATCAACATGTTGAGTCAAAGGATGAAGAAGAAGTTGTTAGTGTTCCAAGATGATCAAGAACAAGCACATGATAGTGGTACCTACTCCTTGTTTGACCCAAGATATGATACATTTCTACAAATAGGTCTATGCCCTCTCAGAGTTGAGAAAATAAAAAATAATATATTTTAGACTCCAATCCATTCTATATGTTCTCATTGATGGCATCTTGTTCAAGAAATATTTGAATGGATTTCTCCTTGAGTGTGAATTGAGAAAAATCAAATTGAGAAAGTGATACATGAGTTCCATGATAGAGAAGTTATAGGTCATTTTTCTCCATGAGTAACCAACCCTTCAAAATCATGAAGGTTGGTTACTATTGGCCCACAATTGTTCAGTGACTGTCTATGCATGGATCAAAAAGTGTAAGAAATGTGCATTCTTCATAGGAAAGGAAAACTAGAAGCACTGCCACTCCACCCAATCTCAGTTGATCAACTGTTTATACAGTGGAGATTGGATTTCATTGGGGTCATCAATACAAACTCAATCCAAGGCCACAAGTGGATTCTAACATAAACAAATTATTTCACAAGTGGACTGAAGCAGTAGCACTCAAGCAGGAAAATGAGTCTAGCATACTGAAATTCTATGAGGGAATTGTTACCAAATGTGGTATCCTAGCTACCATCATATCAAATAATGCTCTAGCATTCCTTGTCACTAAGATCAATGAGTGGGTTGTTAGGAATGAGATATATTTGAGCACCTCATCTAACTATTACCCCCAGGGTAATGGGACAAGTTGAGTCCAAAATAAGAAACTTGCTAAGGATTATCATAAGGAATCTAGATGAAAATCATAGAGGACATGGCATATAAATCTCAAATCAGCCTTTTGGGATGATAGAATCACACCAAAAAGGTCAACTGGGAAGCTCTCCTATAAGCTAGTCTATGAGAAAGAAGCTAGGCTACCCCCATATCACTTGAGTTTCCAACATTGGAGCTCCTCAAACAGCTAGAGTTATCTAAATTTGAGCCCATGGAATCTAGATATGTGAACTCATGGAGTTGGAAGAGCTAAGAGAGCATGAAATTAAAACCATAGAAAAGGATCAAGATTTGATCAAAAGGATTTTTTACAAGAAGGCTAAGGCTAGAAGTTTCTGAGAAGGAGACTTGGTTCTAAAATGGGATACAGATAGGGATAAGCCAGGAAAGCATTCCAAGTTTGATGCTATATGGAGTGGTCCCTATATGATCATGGGGTGTAAAAGTAACAATTATTTCTAACTATCCAAGTTGGATGGGGAAGAACTACCGATTCCAGTCAATGGAATCTATCTCAAGCACTGTTACTAAGTAAAATTTCACCTTTGTACATATTAGTTTAGGATTTCTAATTCCTCTAAGTGCTTTTGCACATTGTTTTTTTGTTAGAGTAGGTTTTAGTTTCCCTAAGTATTTGCCTCATGCACATGTTCTATTGCTTCTAGTGATATCTTTCACATTTCAATATGCCTCCTAGAAAGGAAATTGAATGTTCATGAAGAAAAGCTCAGATTATAGGAAACAATTGCAACTAAAATCCTTTAGAGGAAAGGTTTCAAATGTAGAGTCTCTTATCAAATAAATCATATTTGGGACATAGATCTCAAATGTTTCATGGCCATCCTTGTCCCAATAGATCAATTTATAGCAAATGAATGAAGAAAATAAATTTCAGATCAAAACAATTTTCCACTCATGCAAATTTAATATTTTCTTATAAAATTGGGAAATTTGAGCAAAAGGTCAGTTTTAGGTTCAAAAGGTGCTTGAATTTTGGGTTCATGTTTTCAAAGGTTTATCAGTTTGAGGATATTAAATGACTCCATGCCCAATGGAACATTCAGGACTACTGGTCTAACTTAATCTAGCAGGCAGGTAACCTCACTGAGTCACCAAATTGTTATCCATTTTTCCCCCAAGGAAAGAATGGACAACAGGGAAAGATCAAGACCCAAGCATTTGGAATGGGCCTACAAGGTGAATCTAGGTTTGCAAGGAAATTCCATGTTTTGGGAAGCATTTGCAGTGTTTTAGGTGGTTTGAAATCATTCAGAACATTTTTCCTCTTCTAGGTTTATAGGGGTTCAAGAGCTTGTCTAGAGTGAATGAAAATGGGCTCCCCGATGGGCCCACACTCGGCCAAAAAATGGGAAAAAATGGTGAAAAAGTTGAAAAATTGTCCTCAAGGAAGCCATTTTCCCTTCATGTCCTCTAGGTTTGAGAAAATTAGGAAAAGAATCAAAAAATTAAATCAAAAATGTCAAAGGGGTCAAAGAGTGGTTAAAACCCAACCAGCTCAGCTCAAGCTGGTGGGGAGTTAAAAGTAGCTCATGAGTGGCATGGATGGCTTCTCAAAGGGATCAAGTTGATAGGTCAAGGTCAATGGGGTTCAAAGGATGGCTTGAGTCGTCAACTCATGCAAAAAATGGGTCTAATCATTCAATGGTAGGGAGGATGGGTTGCTCAGTGCCGAGGTTATCGAGATTGTAGGGAGGAAAGTTTGGATGGATTCAGATCAGATAGTGAGCTTCTTCATAGAGGTTGGATGTTAGTCAGCCCATGGGTCATGCTCACATGTTGGAGGAACATGAGCTCGACAAGCCAACTTGGTGAGGAGTGTCAGGGTGAGCATGAGGTTTTGATCCTACATGCAAGCCGAGTCAACTCAGGGGTGCATAAACATGGGACAGCTAGCATTAGGTGGTTAGTAATGGTGCATGGTCAGGAAAAGAACATCTAGTGAAGTCATGTGTTGAGTCACATCGGAGGATCTTGGACCCAACAAGTAAATTATGAGTCATACGTGAAAGTGGTGTGTTGGGCCTATAAGAATGGTCACTCAGTCGGGTTCCCAGGAGCATGGAGCACCTTAGTGCGGGTGATATTAGATGTAATGCAGTTTATACATCCAACATTCTCAGGCGAGCCAACTTGGAGGTGGGTATGGGGATGCACCAACAGATTTATGTCAATGAGTTGTGTAAAGTTACAAAGTATCCAAATGGTGCGAAGGTTCACAGTGAGGGTACCAATGACGGGTTAGGTGGTGAAGTTAATGGAGATAGCAGGTGGTTGGTGAGGAAACCAAAATATGACCCACACAAAATTATCATAACTTTCATCCATACTCATCAGAATTGCAAATTTTACTTCAATGGAAAGGAATTTATATTCCCTATGACATGAAATGATTAAAAATGGAAAGTTGATGGGTTAGGTAGGAAAAAAATGATGATGAATCTACAGGAACATGGAGGCCATACCTAGGTACCCAAAATGAAGTAAATGAAGGTATGGAGGCACATTCCTTCTTCCACAAGGAAAAGTACAATGAAGCATGGGTTTTTATAGGCTTCCCAATGATTTCCCTTTTAGGTGCAATGATGATTTTGGGAGGTAGTTGAAGTATGGATTTGGGATTTTCCCTCTCTCTCTCATCTCTTCTTCCTATATATTGTAAAAGGAGCATTTTTAAAAAGGTTGTTAATTATTCTCCATTTTCTCCTCTCCCTTTTGCTCCACAGGTGCATTGTGAGATTAAAACCTCCATTTTAAGAATTTTTTCAAGGAATATCATGCCTTTTACCTCCATTGTAATGAAGTGTATGAACTCTTGAATCAATAAAATTAGATTTGTGGTTTTTTTGCAACCCTTTTTTATATGTTCTTACAACTAGTGACCTCTTCATTACATTTAAAGGTATTTTGTGCATTTTTATGGTTTCTAGTAAGCTTTAAATGATTGTGTTTAATGAAAGTGATAGTGTAAATGTGTGTTTGTGGATCTTTGGTGTTTGAATACCCTTCCAATCTCCACTTCCCTTCATTTTCACCCCTTTGAGAGTATCTCAATCGCCCTTCTCTTGGTGATATCACCCCTTAGTGTAGGATTTCTTATTCTAGGTAGAGGAACTATTTTCCTCTAGATACTACAAGATCCCACACCTTGAGAAAACTCCATGTTACACAATCGCACTGATTGCCTCACACTCACATGATGTTAAATCAGAGGGTGTTGTGATTTAGTGATAATAGTGTCCATTTGTCATCCAAGTGCCATGAAATCCACTTATCCTTATGTAAGAGAAATTTTTAAAGTAGATGATGTAAACATCATATTTAGTGATTACCTTCCTTACTTGGGGAGATATCTGATTATATTACCACTCTAGCTTGAACAAGTACATAAGAGGAGAAAATCAAGTATCATGTACCAACCTGAAGTTGTAGATATAATTATCCTAGTTTAATTATGGGTATACATCATAATCTCTAAAATTACTAAATTTCTTCACTCTATCCAACCTAGGGAATGATCTATGGTGAACAATGTTGTACACCAAGTAATAGGTCATGTAAAATTTCATATTTTTGGTACATACCTTCTCAATATGCACTATCATTCTAACAATTTTTTAGTGTATGAAATCACTGATAATCTCTTCCCACTGAATCTATATATTTCCAATAACAATTATCTAAAATAATTTGAATATCCAGTCATATTAGGGCTATTTAGACTTCTTTTCCATGACCCTATTTAGAAAAGTGATGGTGTCTACAATCTATTCCAAAAAAAGCCATGTTTAGTTTCTTGGGGATCCTAATGGTAGAGATTCTTGGCTTTTCAAGTCAATTTTTGTTTAATATTTTGGAGCACTTTACACTTTTTCATTTGGTATTCTTCTACATTTTCAATTGATATGTACACCACTTCAAGTGCATCAAGGAGACATAGTAATTCCTCAAAAGTTTCAATGGTTAAGGACATGACCAAAGTATTTCTTCCATCCCAAACCTCCCTGGTTGTTGGATTTTAGTTTTTTTCACACACCCATACCAATTCTGGATATTGATAAGATGGGAGAAAGGCAACAGCTAGAGTGAGTCCACTCCAATCAATATTTTCATTGTTTCATTATTATCTACTACGTGTAACCTTTTCTGAAATTCATCTAGGTCTACATTGCCCATGTTAGTGTCTATGATTTTTTCAAAATTACAGGTGAGGTGGAAGGTGGTATGGATACAGACCAAATGAAATTTCAAGTTTGTAAGGTGAGGTGCTGAAATTTCGATTGAAAGAGGGGTTCACAAAATTCTATACGTACCCACCATTTTAACAATTTTAACCGATACACCATGATACCAAAAATTGTTCACAAGCACTGGTAAAATACTTACCCATGCAAATGCCATCATAATTTTCCTTTGATTTGAGAATAGAAACCAAAATTCCTTCAAAGCTCCAAAATGAATGTTTCACTATTCAAATGCACAAATTTGGTGTTCTTCTTTTCTTAGGGCTTCAAATATATTTTCATTAATTCCATCTATATATTTCCTTATGCATGTTTTCATTAATGGTGATACCTACCTCTATGGCTTCTTCATTTGTGGTCATCAATATTTTATTCTTAAGTTTGAATTTTGGCCTTACAAGTGGATAGATCAGCCACCTTTTATTTCACATATATGACTTTAATTTTTCTCATTGGCTCAGGATTTAAAATCATCTTGCATGGCATATTCATAGGCCTGTCAAGTTCTTAGTCAACTTTCTTGTGCATCGTGGTTATGCAAAAAAACTTTCAAAATTGCAAGAATTCCAAAGTTGTAAACCTACAAAATGTAAAGCTACTTTCCTTCTCAAAATTTTCCAGACACCGACATGTCCACCTCGTCGAGTTGTGTGAAAAAAGTTTAGTTACATTATTGCAACAATTATAAATATGTAGAATTGTTTTCTTTATCTACTATCACCATATCATGACATGTGTCCCTTTTTTTCAGCTTGTGGAGATGAAAATGTAATTTGCAGTCTTGTAACAGATACAAAGTTGTAAACTGCAAAACTACTAAGTTATATTTCTTCTTTATGGTTTCAATATTCCTAGAATATTCTATTTTGGGGGGTTTGGACTTGTATTTGTAATTTACAATTTTGTAAAAAATAAAAATTTCTTTAATGCTCCACTTTCCCCTAATACTTTGAATATTCCACTTTGCATGCTTCAAGGGTAGAAATGCAATTTGTAAACATGTAAAACTATAATAATACCAAATCTTTTACATTGACAACTTCAATTCAAACATTTTATAAGAACACTGAGATTCAAATACATCACCTACACCATTACAACTAGAACTTCATCAACACACAAAAATCAAAGGAAACATTAATATGTTAATGTAACATCACATAATTGGGTTAAGACACGACACAGTTATGACATTTAGGCCTATGGAACCACACAATAAGCTCAAAAATTGACAAAAAAATGATGGAATAGTATGGTTACTCACTATACTAAGGGAAATTCATAAAATATTTCCAAGATTTCAAGAAAACCAAATCGGGCACCAACACATATCATTATCAATTCATATCAGAGTGGAGATAACTCTCTGAAATACATCTCTAGTAGATACCATTACCACGGTATAAATCTTATGCACAATACATATAATAGATCAAAGTATCAACATTATTAATTTTTCTCAAACATAAAATACTTTCTACTGTAAACAATTTAGATTATGTATAAATATCTTGAAATGGTTTATTTCATGCTACATGAATTTTTTACATGAATCAAACACTAATTGTGTTCAAATAGTTACACTTTCCAAATAGTAAATAAAAATATTATCCTCATAACTAGCTGAAAAATAACTCCCTATTATAAATCTTAACTCCCTTAGGAATGTAAAAATTAACCAAATGATAAACAAGTTTAAACACTCCAAAACCCTCCCTTAAGAACAAAACAAGGAGTGATAAATGAGAAAAGATAGGCTATATATCCAAATATGTGTCTTGAAAATGAGGTCTAATTAGCTAGCCTTTTATGCACAACAAGAAAAAAAAAGATTCACCATGGATGAAATGATTCATTGCAAGGTACCCAAAAAACTAGAAAAACAACATCTAAAGTGGAGCAATAAATTATGTAGACAAGTGTCCTAAGAATATGACTTAAAGACTAATCACAATGTTTAAGTAGGTATATTGGATGAAAGAAAACCCATTAAAACTAATTTCAATCAATGGACTCAAAATTTAAAAAATATCTAATAAGAGCATGTGTTTCAAAGCTACTAATATTGATAGATGTTGGGAATGTAAAACTTATGAACATTTCTAAGTCAAAATCCACTTCTCTTCTTTAGATATAAAGCATTTCTAACTAGAATAAATGTATAGTAGACATATGTTCAAATAAACTCATTTTTTATTAGTGTTCAGGATCCAATACTTGATCACACATGAAAAACAATAGCTAAAACTATAACTCACTAGAATAGATCCATGCAAGGATATTACACATGATGTTAACAGTGCAAGAGTTCACTAGAATTTAACTTTTATCTACTACCATAAGATGAGGTGCATAAAATATTAACAAAAAATCTAAGGAAATTGACATGAAACCAAAATCATGGTCAATACCATACCCCTTTCATAATTTTGAATGGGTGAAGTGATTTTACAAATCTATATGAGTGGAAAAAACTAACCAATCAAATATTGACACTAGATTTCACTAGTCTAGTTGCACTTCAAAGGGAGGGAAATCTCAAATACAAGATAAAGGGGACTATTAACATATCTAAAAATGTTGAATATACATGTGAAATATACCTATCAATAAGATGTCCCTGGTGGCAATGGGAGATTCATGCTACTAAAGGAGATAAAAGTGCTAAAAATGGAACACAATCTCATGAAACAATTCTAAGGATATGTAGACTTAGTGTCACTATAGAGTGGTCACATACAAATAATATCACCATATGATGTCTCGAAACTCTAAAATGTTTCCAAAATTTCAAGGATGTCATCTAAAAATATTTTCTCTATATAGCAACCCTAGTGGGTGATAAGAAAAACACACCAAAAGAGAAAATTTGAGAAGTAAATTCAAATTACCCTTACACAATTGGGGATAAAAATTGATGCTTCTCAATTTTCTAGCCCTACACTTATAAAAAACATGTATGAAGCAGTATAATATAAATCAACTAATTCAAATTTATCTAACATGGTAGATTAAGTTATGTCATTCATTTTAACTCTAAATTTTTCTTCCATGAAAATCATAAATGAATTAACCATGCATGTAACAATAAGTATGTTTACCTACATTTTTTATTATGTGGATTTTCATCGAATTAAACTAGGATATTGCTTTTAATCCATTAACATGTGCATTCATTTCCATTTATTCCAATAATTGTGAACATGAAGTTTACAAGTACAATTCCATTTAATAGGATCATTTATTACCTCAATCATAATGCACCGATAATTTTAACTTGTAGGATATGACACAATTACAAGTCAATGATAATTGTTACTAAAATAGATAATTCCATTCATTTCCAAATTTTAGGTGTTACATTAATACATAGGTTTACATCTCATAATTCATGTTACAATTTATAACAAATGAATAAATTATTTAATTTACATAGTTTCCAATACATAATGATTTAGAGTTAAAATTTCAAGAAAAATAAATACATCACGACTACACTACAACACAATTGTCACCTTTCACTAGAGATCCATCTTGATGTCAAAATATGCCATGAGAGAAAGAGCATCATAAATAGTGAAAAATTTAAGGATCCCATAAAGAAAAACTTATAAAAAGGGCAGCGAATCTTGCTGAAATAGGATTCATTAGATTGATAATCTTACAAAATGGATATTGTGACTATCATGAAAATAAAAATAAAAATCATAAAAAATTGTTATAGATGTAATCTGAACTTTATAAAATATTTTATTAAAATCTAATTTTTCTTTAAAATTTAGATTTCATTTATCTATTATGCTGATAGTATGAATTGTATTATATGCATTTATTACTTAACTAACAAAAATTCTTGAGATATGACATCTAGACACATTTTCCCTAATCCTTCCTAGGTCTAAACCTTGATCATTAATCCATTGGCCATGTGTCATCATTTCATGTAATTTCAAGAAACCTCATGATCTCTCAAATCTTCCTCACAAATCCTACTATAATTATATCCCACCCATTGATTGTTTGCAATGTGTCAACATCATACGTTATTTTTTCTTGAAACTCTTCTTTCTAATAATTCCATCACTTTGAAACATTTCAATACTTTTCCAAAAGGTTTCCCACAATTCCTTTCCTCCACTATACTAAGAGAGAGTTTTGCTACATATACACATAATATATTCACTACTTGGGCAATGTAGGATAATTTCTAAAGGTAAAATTACAACTTCCTCGATTGTTAGGGCTCCAAATGACTATTAGCTGAACCAATTCAAACTTGGATGAAAGCAATATGTTTTTATGGCTTAAAGGGCCCTGATAATTCCTTAATTAAATAATATCACATAGAATAGAATCTTTATTCTAATTTTAAGCTTAGATAATCCTTTAATTGAATAGACCATTACTTGAATTGGTGCCTTCAATATATTTGACCATATCATCACACACACCCATACATACATACATACATACATACATGCATACATACAAACATACATACATACATACATACATGCATACATGCATACATGCATACATATACACAGATGTATATATAGACACACAAACACACACGTGTATATGTATATATTTGTATGTGTGTGTGTGTGTGATGATATGATCAAATATTTTGAAGGAACCGATTCAAGTAACTGTCTATTGGTGGTGAATTTGATAAAATTTCAAAATTTTCCTCTAAGGTGTCAGCGATTATGATCCAAGCTCCCATACATTTCGTGGTGATCCAAACATGTTTTAAAATATTGACCCATTGATTTAAAGGTGATATACTAAGTATCTTATTAATATTCAAAATAATTTGGCTATGTGAGTAGGAAATATAAACATTTGTGATTATTTTGGTGAATCTTGGATAGGCATACGGTATCCAAATAACCAAATGAGACTTTTGAAATCTTGAATAATATCCAAATTATGAATATTCATCACTAAAATTTTCTTGTGTCATCGAATCACTTTACCTCTAACCTTACGGATCCTCCCACACCTCCCACAAAGTAAGAGTGGACCTACCATTTTTAATAAGGAATATATGAGTGATTAATAAGGTAAGAGAGAACATTGTGTGTCAATTAACCCAAAAATTGATAGACCTATGAACAGGGTGGGAATATAACATCCTATAAATAATATTATAAATGAATATGCTTTTGTCCAAAATACTTAGGATAACAATAGGAACATATTCCTAATAGAATACAACCCATGTCCCAAGGTATGACACTTCCCTATGAGAATCTTATTCATCCATTTTGGAAAAGCTTGTTAAAGCTAGTGCCATTACCCTTCCATCTATAAAACCACATACTAGTTTCGACCCTAAGCAACCCCCTTCCTGCATGATGGTAAGGAGCACAACTTTTGTAACTATCATCATGTCCAAAGGTCACATTGGAAAATAACTGCATCACCTTTAAAATATCATCCAAGAAATGATAGACGATGATATCTAATCTTGTATAGCCCGAACGCAAAACCCTCTAAACCAAAATTGCATATCTTCACGATCCATTCCCTAATCATGCCCAATCTTCCAACCAGCCAGTGATACCTTAACAATGATAGTAATGTCCTAAGTTCCACGATATTTTCAATGATATAAACCCATTACTTCCCAATTGTCTCATGTTCCTCCTTCCTAATGACATATTAGCACGTCGCCCCTACCCTACACCAGATCTATTTGCATCTACTCATCTAGCATAGAGGACGCCCCTTCATGTTCCCCCTTCACGCCGGGGATGAGCCTATAATCAACACACCCTTTTGACCCCCTCAAAATTCCAAGCAGTTGTCCAATGGCATGACTCCTATCATGATAAAGATGCGGTCCACTCACCTACACAAGGGTAGGAAGCACACTTCACTTGCCCATCCTCTCCTCTACCCATGAAGGAATACTATAGAAGTACCACCACATGTAGATGAAAATTCACGCATCAAACCTTCAAGATCTTGTTGATATGCTTTCAGCTCTCTTACCCATCGAGTCTAAAGGCTAGCTATTTCCCTGTATCTTAAACACATTTTTGGTATTACCACTCATCCCACGTTTGGGTCCACTTACAACGTACCATTATCATGCTTTGCTGATCACTTGGACTATGTTAATAAAGCCTTACTTTGGGGTGTCTTCTCTTCCCGTTTCAACACAATTAGTTGTCACTCGCTAACACCTCCACTATCTATCCCAAAGTGTTTCGAGCAACATAAACCAAACATTCACAACTATTGCAAATAACCTTCCAGAGTACCCACTCATGGCCAAGCTCACACCGCTATGTCCTACCCAACAGGCATCTATACCCAAACCCCTGCTATATCATCTCCGCTTTCCGAAACGCTATCACTACCTTAGGGGTCATACCAACAACTAGCCTTACTCACCACCAATCAAATTCGATTTAGCTAACTTTCCAAACTAACGACCAAACTTAATTGGACCCTAAAAATGAAGATCCCTCTTCTGATTTCACACCCAATATTGCATAACCACACCCTTACGCCTCAGCCCTTCCATTCATTCCTAAGACCTCACCCCTCACCTTGGCCAAGAAACCCCATCCATTGGTAAACCAAGCATGTAAACCCATTTCCCCATCACAGACCTCTAATATAACCAATGAACCCCACACACTGCCACCCGCACCTGTAACGTTCTTCCCACCCATACCTCCATACCATCCAATAACTTCTTCACTTACCCACAACACTTCCTTCTCTTTCACACTCATCCTCTTACCCCACCCACACCACCCCCACCTACCCTCCATAGCACCTGGGTTACCCCCATGGGTACCCACTCCTCTTCCACCAGCTTTCCTCACCTCCCATGCACGCCGTATCACTTTACCACCTAAAAAGATGAAACCTAAAGCTAAAATCTGGCTACCCTCAAATAAGGTAGTTAACCACCACAACCTTCTATAGCCAGTTCATCTAATGACCCCTACCAAGTAGGAATACAACCAAACCTAAGAACCACACCACACACCAAAAAACTAGTAGCCCCAAACCCTACTCCCCTCTTGAAGGGGAAGAAGAATCTTCCTCCACGTGATCCGGCACCAGTACCAAACCCACATTCACCTCCAATTGTGATCCATTCGCACGAATCTAACAAAATCCTAAACCAACCTCCTCGAAACTTCTGTAAATCACATTCCCAAACCTCTTAAAACTTATGACCCATTCAAACCCAAACCAAAAGGGTTGATTTGTTTTTTTGTGTTTGCCAAAAATTTAAACCTAACATCATGTTCTAGGAACATGATGTAGAGAACTGTAAGGATTTGAAACTCTCTATCAATTGTGTCCTCCTGAAGAAAAAATTTGCCGATGATGATCTTCTTGTTAGGACCCCATTCACCTTCACCAATTTCCATTTAGATCGCCCTCATTCCTACTCAATGACCAAAAATATCCACCCCCACAAATATTAGATCATCCCCAAGATTAATAATTAAAGGGTTCCACATAAGAGAGTGGGCCCAACCACCACCCAAATGCAATTGCAAACACCCTACTCTCATCTCATAAGGCTTATCTCCACCCCTAGGGTTTTGTCCCGCTGCCAACTATACCTTCTTATGAAACAAGCCTCTTCATCCACCTCCCTCAGATTTAAGCCTGATCAAATTATAACTCCATACTCAGAAAGACAAGGGAACCGAGAAAACAGTTGGCCCATCAAACCAACCCTATACCCGAATTCCATCTGCAAAAATCCCACACCCAAAGTCATCATTCGAGGTTCCTACATATCCGTCATTTCCGATGGGGTCACACTCACACAAGCTTAAAAAAAAAAATACACCGATCCCCACTCAAAATGTCCTTTATATGACGCGTCATCCAAACCTCGGAGTCATATCGTCAAGCCGTCATGGAGTTCCTTCAATCTATCGTAAGTCTTACCCAATGATCCCACACCCATAGCCTCCATCATTACCCCCTCACCACTAGCCTCTCTACGAGGGTCTTTGTCTTCCTCTACACCTCCATCCCACTTGCCAGTGGCCACCCTCACTTGGAGAGGAGAATCCCTCCCCTCTAGTTTGATTACCCTGACCCACTCTTTCTTCCATCTTTATTGATAATTAAAGATGCAGACGACGTTTATGATTGATGGTGGTTCATCACAAAATACTCCTCCTCCATTCGTACAACCAAATGTAAATACCTCCCATTAATGCATGTAACCTGTTATGTTGCGTTCCTTCAATGATGCCATGGACCTCTACGATGGGTACCATTGTCTCCATGTCCCGCGTATGCCCTCACCAAGTTTCATGAACTTTTTATATGTCTATAAGGGGAGTTTAGTTTAACTTGTTGCTATGGCCGACTTGGATCCATGTTATGGTTTTGTGTCCCTTCGATGTGACATCAATGCCTCAATTTGAACGATGAGGGAAATAATTACAACATCCTTGCAAACACCTCACCTCACCTTTCAAGACCTGTAACATGCTCTATATCGACGCCAATGAGTGCTGTGTACCGTCAAGCATCCACTACCAAAACCACTTCACCTCACCCATGTAGCCCACCACCCAACTTGCCACTACTTCTGCTATTTTCTAAACCGTTACTATCCCTACTAAACAACTGTAGCCTCTACCATGGAACCCTTGTCACCCACCCCGTCATCTAGCGCGTCACCATCTATAACCTGCTACCCGCTGCTACCACCCACATACCAAACTAATCCCTTAGAAGGGTTTTATTTCACACCTCACTCCTCAGGGAATACCAAACCTATACAATTTGATACCTTCTCGCACCCCACAAAAGTATGGGATCTAACATCACAACCTAGTTAAGACATTCACTTGGGGACCATTTTTCCCTTATGGCCCTCCCACCTTCGCACCAATCTACTATGGGGGACTTGATAATGGCAACCTATACCTAAACCTCCTCCGCAAACCCATCCATTTTCATCCCACCTACACTCCCTCACTAACCACCATTTCATTCATCACTTTCCTCCATTGGTGCGCGTGGAAAGGATTTGGCTGTCATTTTTTAATGAACAAGGCCACCACAAACTGTCATTTCTAGTACTCTCATAACACAATGGACCGTAGTTGCATTGGGTTTTGATGCCCAATCCTCTAAGAAGGTTTGCATCGCCTTATCCAAGCATGAGAAATTCTCCCTCTTCCCCCCTCTCATTCACCCTTAACATCCTCACAACGAAGTCCCATATATCCTGAATCTATACCTCCTACTTTTATTTTTCGTAAACACCATTTCCTTAGGATTGCTGACCATCAACGTGATACAAGGCTCCCTCTTCTCTCCCAATTTTTCCTCATATCCTGACTGATGATGATGATACATCTCAATTAACGTCATCAATGTCAGATGATGAGTCCATCCTCACCTACCTTGGTGTAGAATACTCTTATATCACCGGTCACTTACCCACAACTCTAATACACAAACCATGTTGAACGCGAATCAACCATCGAAATTACATTAATACTTAGGATGACCCAAAACACATTTCTATTAGATCAACCAGTCCTTAGATCTACTCAATAGGAAGCTTCACACCTCTTTCCTTCGGTACCATAATAAGCATTTCTGGTCCTATTTATCCGATATGCCTTGTATCGATCCAAAAATCTGGTTCCAATATCTGTAACAATTCTTGCATGCCAAACCTATCAAACAACAGCCTGCATAAAATTGGCATCCTCGCCTTGTCTTCTAATCAAAGAAGGCTTTGGTGGTCCGTTCTCTTGGTTTTTTCATTGTAACCCCATTGATTATACCCAATGGTTTCTAACATTGTTCTTTTCACTAAAACAATAGGGGACCTAGCATTGACATGGATTTTCTATGACCTCAACCTCGCATATCCCAAAGATGATTTCCACTATACCAGGCATTGACCCACTAGTTGATCTCACTACTTGCCAATGAAATGCTATTGCTCGTGGACAGTTTCTTAGGCTTAATCAAATATTAACTAGCCTTAAGGATCACACAAGAACGTCGTCCGGCATCACCCCCTTGGGACTTTTGCTATCATTCCAATCATCCCTTTGGTCTCAAAAATGTTGGTGCTACATAGCAGTGCCACATCACTTACATCTTCCATTACATCATGCATTACATATTAACGGATTACCTAGATGATATTCTTGCCAAATCCAAGCATCGAACCAAACACCTACCCATTCTAAAGGTCAATCTTTGATGACCACCTCACTCAAAGATTGTGTTCGTCTAAACTAAAAAAAAGTGCACTTTGCAGTATTTTTTAGGGAAACTCCTAGGGTTTCAATCATTTATTTCCTAGAATCGCAGTCAATCCGCTAAAGTCAAGGCTATCCTTGAAATTATTCCACCCCATAATCTCTATCAACTTCGCAGCCTACAGGAAAATTAGCACTCCTTCATCATTTAGCTCCTTTATCTCCCATATTTCAGACGTTTCATCACAACCATTCCATCATCTTCTCAAGAAAAGATCTTCATTTAAATTGGACAATGAATTCCTAAAGCTTTCGATCCGTGAAACATCCCTACTCAACCACCAGTGGTCATCCTCCTAATGATGTGTTGTTGCAAAGAACTCACAGCACCCTGGATGCCAAATCAGGCTTCTAGTTGGATGTTCAATGCATCCAGTGTGATTGCACAACATGGATCCGTTCTCCAAGTGTGGGACTTAAGTAAAGATGAGAAAATATTTCTCCAGAAAACCGTTCCTATTCCTCTGGTCAGAATGCCACAAAAATGGGCAGTAGGGGTTTGCAAAACCGCTAATCTACTTGTCCAAGGAGACAGGTAAGACATGGCATGATAAAACTAAACTACAAAGGTGATGCAACCGAGGAATGTTAGACACTCCTTTTGCAAATTTACATAGACCACCTAGATGCAATACAAAACCATGCACAGGTAACCAAACTGCATAAGAGAATCAAATGACATCAATTGAATACATGAAGAGGTCGATAGTCAATCACAACACATATATTTTCTCAAGATTCAATAACGTACATGGCAGGGCCAAGAGCAAAAAAGGACTGGCATTACCGACCCATTGGGAGGTTTGAAAAAGCTCCACATTTCACTTGCAGGTGAGGGAAGAAGGGAGGATGGCAAAACAAGAATGTCTGACCCCTTAAGACTCTTCTTTATATATATATCAAGAAATGAGAGAGGGAAGAGAAGAAATCCAGAATCTGCCCAACCACTTCTTGGTAGCATTTAAAATCATCTCATTATGAACAGGAAGTAGCAGATCCTGCAAACGACGGCTGTCTAACAGGAGCGACTAGCTTTCTGCTGATTAAGTTGTTGTTGAAGCTTTTTAAAAAACCTTCTTCTATCACCCCACGACTTGTCAGAAACCTTTTCTTAATTTTCTCCCTCCAAATTGCAACCAAAATGTGAGATTGATCCCATAATCATGTATAAACTTCAAACAAGATTTCCGTTGATATAAAGAACGTGCAAATCCAGCCTGATCAAAAGATAATGGATGATCTGAAGATTTAGGCGCACCAAACAGGCGAAATGGATTTTTAAATTTCTTTTTCCGCGTGCTCTGGCCATCTGGACAACACGTGGCAGGCTCTGGTTCACTGAGCAATTTTTCTCTCTCCACCTTTTCGTGGGCTTTTCTTGTGGGCCCCTTAAACTTGGACACGTGGCACTATTCATTGGTTTCGATTAGTGCTCGAAAAAACTCACCCCTTTTGACAGTTTGGATCCTTTTCCTCCTTGGCGACACGTTGTCCTGTTGTGATTTGTCACCGGGCTTCCAGATTTTCACGTCCACCACATCTTTTTGTTCCCGGATGTCCCATTCCTTCACTGATAAATCCTCGGTCCCTGAAATGGGCTTCCTTGTCCCTGTTCTGCCAGTGACACGTGGCGTGATCTATTGGCTTTCGGCTGCTTGGCTATCCCGCGTCTATGCGCCCCTTTATCCCACTTGTCCTTGATGTCCTGAAGTTGTCGGCGGGGTATGGCGAGACCGCAAACCGTCAGCCAGTTCACATGTCCTTCAGTCCTTTGTCCTAAATGCCCAGTGCTATCTTGGACAAATTCCTTTCAATTTCCCTGATTCAGCCGGTTCACGTCCTCCACGTCCATTTGTCCCAGATGTTCCCAAGTGCTGGTTCGCGTAGTGACGGCGGAAATTCCCTTCCGGTTCTGCGACGATTCGTCTGGTTTGGTGTCATCCTCACGTCATTTGTCCCAAATGTCCCAGTGCTATTTGGGCCACCTGGAGGCTTTTCGGCCGATCTGTGCCTTCCGCGTAGAATTGGTCCAAACGTCCCAAAGGTGGGTCTTGAGCAAGAACTTAGCCAATGTTTAACGATTTTCCCCTGAATCAATCTACTTGCTTTGGAACTAAAAAACTCTGATGCATGTTATCAATCACTCTAAGGGGGTGAAAGTTGTGGATAACGAATTGGTGGGGACTTTTAGGGTCCACACCCTACTGCTAGGTAGAAGATCAGTGGCCTTTTATTATAGCGATCCGTTGGTCAATCGGAGTCATAAGCAATAACCTGAATGACCTGATGCTGCAAACTCCCCTCTACGAGGCACATTGAACTGTAAAAACTCACTTCTAGATCGCCAAAACCTACGCCAAAGAACTAGGGAACTGAAAACCCTAACTCAACAAGACAAATGTGTCATACAACCTTAGAGGATTGAAATCTAGCTAATATTTAGCAAGGGTGAACCTTTTATTTTCAGTAGGCAATGTTTGAGATGGTTCCATTTACTGGAATCTCCAGTTCATTTCTTTCCCCGTCCAAGAGGACCAATTAGAAAGCATTGGCTCGCTCTTCACTTCGCGTGACCGATGTATTGGCCACTCAAATTGCATAAAATGTTGTTAATGCCTCTCGGTTTTTTCCCTTTCCACATCCCATTTCAACACAGATCTTCCAACTTGAAAGATCTATCGTTGGCCTTCTTCCATCAAGGTCTTCTTGATCAAAGCTGATCCTTTTCCTTGTTTGGGATGCCTATTTCTGATCTCCTGTATCTCCATCAACTCTGCATACTCACCTTCCATGGGCTCAAATTCAAGTAACTCCAGCTGCTTCATGAGTTCCAATTTGGCAACTCAAAGTGACATGGGCAAGATTGTCCTCTCTTCATAGACATCCTGAATGGAAAGTTACTGGTGGATCTCTTTGAGAGTGATCCTATCAGCCCATAATGGGGGGGGGCGAAGGATGATTCAACTTGTATGCCAAGACCCTCTGATTTCTCGTCAAGATTTCTCCTAATGATCCTCAACAAGTTCTTGTTTGTAGACCTCGGCCTAGCATTAACCCCTGAGGTAATAGTTCGATGAAGTGCTTAGGTAAATACCGTTTCTAACAGCCCCACTCAGTCACCTTATATCCATGAAGCCAATCATATATCAGAGATCATTGTGGTCAGGTTACACCAATCCTGGTTGTTTATTCCATCAGAAAAGTCTAAGATTGATAGACTCATTTTGCCTCTTGG
>JAHRHJ020000398.1:0-75941 GCA_019776745.2 Taxus chinensis
GAGGATGCAACTGTGAAAATGAGGAACCAATCCTAAATCTTTATTTTTTTGCGTATGGTGTGATGAAAATAAGATATTGTAAATAGATTTATATGAGGAAAATTATCTATTATTTATTATTTGTTGAGTACTTCTAAGCAATAATATTGTGATGATACCAACACTCACTAGAAGTGAAAGTGTGAATAATTGTTTTTGGTGTGTTTCATAATCACACTTGTGAAATCCATCTTAGGTATTGTTATTACCAAGGTGATATTTATTATGTACAAAAAATTGGTAAATGCACATTGAAGTGGTAGTTATCCTCACATATGTGAGAAGGGTGAGATGTAAATTTGATTTTATCCCACTTTTTACTAAACCAATAACAATCTCTCACTCACCTCTTACTTTTCCTATACAAGGAACCTTTGTGTCCTTTTGGAAAGTTATATTGGAGCTTAGGGTCATCTCCAAAGTTGGTGGAGATGTATTCTCTTAGGAAAATTCTATTTTGGTGCAACTACTATTAGTTGCACACACATATGCACTATATATTTCCTTTTAGTTTAATACATTGTGCTTTTCTTGGTGAATATTTTCCTCTCTTCTAAGTAATTTTTGTGGATGCTTGCATTGCGAAGTTTTCTTAGGCCTTCTTTAATTCCTAGATGGTATCAAAGCTAGATTTATAATCTCCATCTAGTAATTTTCTCATATCGAGATTTTTATTTAGATCTATTTGCATTATTGATTACAAATCTTAATGAAGAAGAGTTTTTTTGAAGAGATATCTACCTTTTTCCATTTTGAGTGTTTTTTTGGCGAATCTAAAATTCCCTTTGGAGGCTTTTCAAGCTATGGATTTATGCACCTTAACTAATTTCATAATTACCATGCTTCTTCCCAATCTTGTAAGATTTTTTTGAGCCAATCCACATTGTGGGTTTTCAATTACTTTATAGGTATTTTTCGTTTGTGCAAAAATTACTTTTATAGGGTCATTTTTGGGGTTTTTTCAGTTTCTATAAATCTACAAATTCTAGGTATGATCCAGTATTTTTTTTGAATTCTACTCATAAATATATAATTTTAAAAAATCAGTTTTTTTTGGAGCTTCTGGTGATTTTCTATTATTTTTTGAAAGTTTAGATCTATAGGGAAAACAAGGAGCAACAAAGGACAATGAATATTTTTGAATTTTCCTATAAAACCATGGGATGAAAGTATATTTTTTGGATTCTTATCTTCAATATCTTTACAAATATAATTGGTTTGAAAAAAGGAAGCATCGAGGCACCTGTGGCATGTATTTGAAGTTTCAACACAATTTTGGTTCATTCTACATGCTCGACATCATTGGTGCATTTTACATATTGTGCACACTCAACCCTTGGTCACACATATAACCACCTTCTACCCTGTATAACCTACGCTCATCCCCCTAGCCCACCATATGACCACCTACTAGGTATTTTTATTCCCCAAGAGTTATACTTTCACCAATGCACTTTTTTTTGGAGTACATTTCTTTTGGGTCTTATGAATTTTGATCCATGAAGCCTGGGAAGATGATTTTCCTTTCCAACGTGCCTATTTGTTCATAATCTACAAAATGGTGGTGTTGATTTTTACATTTTTATAACCCATATTTCTAGATTTATCCGTTTGTTTCCTGCTTAGGTGACCAAATTATGTATTTGGACCTTTATAAAGCCATAACTTCTTATTGGTATCTCGGATTTGCATGTTTTTTTTTAAAGTGTATTTTTTTTCAAACTCTTTTTTAGTTACAATATCTATTTATTCTAATTCTTATTTAAATTTTATTTTTTCAACTTAACGGCCTATTTTATAAATTTTAAATCATATTGGATAGGTTTGTAAGATGTATTTTTACTCACACAAATTTATAAAGTGTCATGTGGGGTTTCTATATATATCTAACTTCATGCATACATTTTATTTTTCACACTACCTTTTCACATTTCAGTTCTTGAGATCATCTTGTTAGAGGATTTTCAAACACTCTCATTAGAGGATTTTATTGAGATTTTATGCACATTGACACCATTTGGAGATATTGAGCTAAGTTTTTTCACTCATTAGTCAACATTATAGGGGGTGTTATGTACTATTAATTCTTCCTTTGTTGTTCAATTATACTATGTACTTGTTTTTATTCCTAGTGGATGTAGAGGTTGGTTATTTTTTTCACTCCAGAGTATTTTTGTGCTAACTCTTTTTATTTTTTCAAAATCATTTTTGTTTCCAAATATGTAATTGAGCCAATCCTTGTGTGTTTTTTAAAAATAAGAATATTTTTGAGCCAACATTATTTGGTGATTTATAACAGTTTCCAAGCTAACCTTCACTTGTTATCACCATGCATTTCATTCATATGGAGGACGTATCAGATATCTATATTCATTCTTATTCACACAACCATATTTAATAGAAACTACTTCATATTCATTCCTTTGGAGGCTTCATCAAATTCAATAGAAATTTACTACATTAACTTTATTGTTATTTTTCTCTATCATTATATGTGGGTACCTCATCAGGACTAGTTGTTGAGACCCATATATATGAGCATAATACTTCTTATCTTTTATTGTATCACCTAAGTTGATCTTTAGGGGGTGTTGGTGTGTTTCATACTCACAGTTGTTGCAAATTCAACCTTAATTAGTGTTGTTAACAAGGTGGTATATATTATGTGCACAACATCAGTAAATGCACATTTAAGTGGTATTTATCTGCACATGTGTAATAAGGGTGATGTTTTATTTGGGGAATGATCCTATCCCACATTTCAATCAACCGATAATAATCTCTTGCCCACCTCTTAAATTTCCTATACAAGGAACCTTTGTGTCCTTTTAAAAACTTAGATCAAAGATTAGAGTCATCTCCAAAGTTGGTGGAGATGTATTCTCTTAGGGAGATTCTATTATATTGCAACCATTGTTGGTTGGACATAAATATACACTACATATTTACTTTTAGTTTAATACATTGTTCTTTTGTTGGTGAATATATTCCTCTCATCTGAGTATATTTTGTGGATGCTTGCATTATAGAGTTTCCTTGGGCCCTCAATTCCTATAAAAAAATTTACGTATGTAGGTCATCACTAGAAGTGATTTTATAGCGAGAATTCCAACACTCACCAAAATTGAAAGTGTGAACAATTTTGTTTACATATGTAGCTAGTCATAAGCAACATTTGTCATGAGTTAAAACGTACTTACATGTTTATATTGGCATACATGTTTTTTTCCAGTACATATGGCATGGTTTCCTTTCCCTATATATACTAAGGGGATAATGTTAGAATATTAGTACTATGTAGGAAATATTTGCATATGTGGGGATGATAGATTGTAAGAAAATCATCAATAGAAAAGGCTTGAGTGAGTTTTAATAGGGATTGTGATGAGCCTAAAATCCACTACTATAGGATTCAACTAGGCCAATTTATGTAGTCTCTCATATTGATTTAAATATTAAATTTTTTTTTATTATATAAATCTCTGACTTATTTATCAGATAGACATCCATATTTTTAACTTGATGCTTAGCTGAAACTAATAATGACAACATTAAATTCTCATCACAAATCATCGACCATGAAAAATATTATAATTTATCAAAATTATTCTCTTAATGAAGTAGTTAGTTGACATACTATAAAAGGGGTTAACATCATCCATTTCGAAACCAAACTATATATTGCATGACATGTTTATGAATTTTTAGGCTACCTTTGCTCAATGTTCTTCATTGCAAAAAAAATATGCAAGTGACTTACAATATAAAAGACAATTGAGTCTAGGAATTATTGGAAAATTACACGATGAATGGTGAAGTCTTCAACTTCTTATTGATATCACAATGCTCCACAAATGGGACAACTCAATCCATTCTCATACTACTTCCTAAATATAATGCAATAATTTTGAGATGCGTCATAATTGACATAGATAACCCTGAAATGTGATGATATTTTTGTTAAGTGCATGGAAATGGGGGGCCAAAAGGGGGTCAAAAAGGGACACATTTTTCCTGAAATCAGCAAAACTTGAACTTCATCTAATAATTCGGCATGCATATGCTCAAAATTTTACAAAGTGATAAGAATAAGTACCGTAGAGCTTGGAATCTAGTTTCTAAACTACTATTTTTTTCAAAAATGGTGGAGATTAAGAGGGTCAAATGTGGTGCGCACACAAAGTATGTCTATTTTTGTGTCAAAAAGATAAGAACCTATTGTGTGTGCACCCCCCCCCCCCCCCCCCCCCCCCCCCCATTTTTTGAGTTTTATAAATTATTTTTCAAATCCCTTCAGTAGAAAGTTAGCTAATTCCATGTATGAGGTCCCACTAATTTTTCATAATTTTTGGATGAATATATAATTTTTTATTAATTTTCAAAGTGCACACATCCCAAAAATGAAATATTTGTGTGTACACCCCCGTAACTTTGAGAAAAAAAGTCATTTTTTTGTTTTTTTAGTGCGTGTAGAATGGAGTTTAGAAGAGGAGTTTTTTTTTTTTGAAATTTGGATGAAAAAATCATAAGTTGTGTACAAAAACGTATGCATACGTTTTGACAAGAAAAGAGGGCACTAGTAAAAGAAATTAAGGATGAAAGCCTTAAACTAATCAGATTTTAGAAAGAAGTATATGTCACCAAGGTAAAACTGAGCTTGACATCGTAGTATAATTTTTTTGGAATATTATGTTATAATGCATAAGATATCAGGGTGTACACGTGAGAGTTTGATGTTTTTTGTTAAACACGGATTTATTCACGGATTACATAGTCCAAGCCTTAGGGTGGGATATCCAAGGAAAATCCAAGCCTATGGATTGGGATTCCCAAACCCATAAAAGATGAAACGTGAGCGCGTTAAATGTGCTCGCGTTCCTGTTTGATGTGCTTGTAATATTTACTAAAATGAAATGTTTAAGTAAATATTTATGGAATGTTCAAGACCCATGTGATATATTTTAAAATTAATAATATATTGGTTATATTTACTATTTTCTTTTATTAATAATTTATACTTTATTATTTATTTATACTTTAAATTTATTTTAGTAAATATAAGAAGTTAGGGTCACTCTGCACCTTATGGAACTAGTCTCACAGCTCCATCTGTCATGGTTTAGAAGATAGTTTTTCATATTCTAATCTGGTCAGTACATAGGTATTTTTCAGGATTTCAGCATTCATCCTTAAAGCTTTTAGGGTTTAAATTATACAATCGATATCTATTTTGTGAAAGAATATAGTCATTGTTTAGGTTTTGGGGCCTTTTGGATTGGTTATTGACATTTGTAGGAGTGTTAAATGTGTCAAAATTAGAATTTACAAACCTCACAACTCCCAAAGGTAGTGACAACTGATCGAATATATGGACTCATGAATTTTCCCATGAGCATGGAGTTGAATCCCTAATTTTGTCTTAGAATATGGTAAAATCATACTATGGATGAGTACCTACTTTACAAGCTTAGGGAATGCATCTTTCGCTTCTTGGTCAATGTGTGTCCTTCCTCTGCCAACCTGCCTCAGTACCACTCTCAACCTGGATCAAAATAAATTATTAACAAGGTTTTTTTAAGTTTGTTTCAATGTGCAGGGATGATTGGATATGATGATTGATGAGTTCAGTGTGACTTGATGGAAGATAACTTCCTCCAGAGGCCTAAAAAGGCCATTCTGAGCTAATCAAACACCCTCTGGGAGAGTTCAAGAAATATATTAAGTATCTGGAGGTGATGTCAGAGAATCTTGGAAGTGTTGGAGGAAATTTAGGAATATTTAGGAATATTTTTAAGGGCTTAGGGTTTAGGGTTTATTAGGGTTTAGGGTTTAGGGTTTAGGGTTTAGGGTTTAGGGCTCAGGGTTTAGGGCTCAAGGGTTTAAGGGTTTAGGGTTTAGGGTTTAGGGTTTAGGGTTTAGGGCTTAGGGTTTAGGGTTTAGGGTTTAGGGCTCAGGGTTTAGGGTTTAGGGTTTAGGTTTAGGGTTTAGGGTTTAGGGTTTAGGGTTAGGGTTTAGGTTTAGGGGTTTAGGGTTTAGGGTTTAGGGGGTTTAGGGTTTAGGGCTTTAGGGTTTAGGGTTTAGGGTTAGGGTTTAGGGTTTAGGGTTTAGGGTTTAGGGTTTAGGGTTTAGGGCTCAAGGTTTAGGGTTTATGGTTTAGGGTTTAGGTTTTAAGGTTTAGGGTTTAGGTTTAGGGTTTAGGGTTTAGGGCACATGGTTAGGGTTTAGGGTTTAGGGTTTAAGGTTTAGGTTTAGGGTTTAGGGTTTAGGGTTTAGGGTTCAAGGTTTAGAATTTAGGGTTTAGGGTTTAGGGTTTAGGGTTTAGGGTTTAGGGTTTAGGGTTTAGGGTTTAGGGTTTAGGGTTTAGGGTTTAGGGCTTAGGTTTAGGGTTTAGGGTTTAGGGTTTAGGGTTTAGGGATTATTGTTTAGGGTTAAAGGTGTAGGGTTTACGGGGTTTAGGGTTTAGGGTTTAAGTTTTAGGGTTTAGGGTTTAGGGTTTAGGGTTTAGTTTTCATGGTTTAGGGTTTAGGGTTTAGGGTTCAAGGTTTAGTGTATAGAGTTTAGTGTTTAGGGCTTAGGGTTTAGGGTTTAGGGTTAGGGTTTAGGGTTTAGGGCTTTAGGGTTTAGGGTTTAGGGTTTAGGGGGGTTTAGGGTTTAGGGTTTAAGGTTTAGGGTTTAGGGTTTAGGGTTTAGAACTTAGGGTTTAGGGTTTAGGTTTTAGGGGTAAGGGTTTAGGGTTTAGGGTTTAGGGTTTTAGGATTTTAGGGGTTAGGGTTTAGGGATTAGGGTATTAAGGTTTATTGTTCAAGGTTTAAGGGTTTAGGGCTTACCCATTTTTGAGGGTTTAGGGTTTAGGGTTTAGGGTTTACGGTTTATGGTTTAGGTTTTAGGGTTAAGGTTTAGGGTTTAGGGTGTTAGGGTTTAGTTTTATATTTTTTAGGGTTTAAGGTTTTAGGGTTTAGGGTTTATATTTTAGGGCTCATAGTTTAGGGTTTAGGGTTTAGGGCTATAGGTTTTAGGCTTTTTCACTTGTAATGTTTATAGTGTCTTACCCATTCTTATTAGTATTTAGAGAGTATTCAACTAAAAAGGGTTCATCTGCTTGTAGGTAGAACATTCAAAGAGAGTCATCACAATTTGATGCCTTTCAGTTGATATTTTGAAGGAGGGAAATTAGATATCTAAGGTTTACAAAGAAATGTTACCCAATACAACTATCTCCTTTTTTCTATAGCTTGTGAAATATTTGGGCTCCAAGAGTGTTATAAATTTAGAATAACAAGTTTTGGTATTTTTGGGTCTGATAGATTAGGATACCAAGAAAATTTAGTTTTAGGCTCTTTTGAAGGGTTTAGTTACAAGTTATTGGGAATGAAGGTTTCATTCGAAGAACAAAGCTTGATATGTTAGTGGTTGTGTAAGCTGGCAATTTGAGAGGATTTCTGAGGTTCAATTTTATTTTCCAAGATGCATTACTCCAATGTTTGAAAATGTTTCTCTAGATTTAATGACATTCTGATTCAGACACTCAAGATGATTCCTGAATGTCCAATCCTACCACAGATAGTAGTCCTCAATCCTTGGATATAGGGAGACACCTTGGTTACTTGGATTCCATTTATAATGATAGAGATATTTGTAATTTGTGTTATGACCTCTAAATCTGTATGCATTTCAATTTTTGTTTGGAAATCACATCACACCCTTCACTAGGCTTGATGACTACCCCTATATTTTTTGAAGGACTTTTGAAAGCATCCATGGGTTTATCATAGAAGGAATTATCAATGAATGGAAGGTCACTAAGTCATAGGCCACTGAATCCCATTTAGAACTAAACAAATATTTCTAGGTGATTCAAATGGTGTTCTAATTAACTGAAATTAACATGCTTAAATGAAACTTCATGAATTCTCAAACCATTTTATGATTTTCCATAATCTCATCATGCAAAGGATGAGGATATTTATTCATTTTTTTAGAGTCTAATCCTAATTGACCTTGGTAGCAGAGTGTTACTTGAGATTTCCTTTGAAATGAAAATGTGGCTTATGGTTTATGGTTATGATATACAAGGGAGCTCTTCAAGTTTATTATTTTGAAAATTCATAAACCTCAAATTTGATTCAATTGTGCCACTTACCCAATTATGAAAGTCAAATCATGAGGTTCATGTTTCTCTTATTATTTCAATGAACTAATTATAGGGGAACAAATCAATTTAGGGTATTAATTATTTCCAAAATAATCTTAAGACAATGGTTTAGATCCACTAATTGAACCTTTTCAACCATTCAATAAGCATTCTAACCTGATATTGAAAAATTTCAATATGCAAGTAATTTTTAACATTCAAACTAAAATGATGTGGTTTAATGTCTCTTCCTACACCCTGAATACCTACGAGGTTCAAAAGAGTGGATCCTACCAATTCAATGAATTTTCTTTCTCAAAACTCATTGAGTTCCTAAATTACTTCAAACACCTTCAATTCATGAAGACCTTAAATTCACCAGTTTATAAGCTCTTATTCCCTACACCCTAAATACCAGGTTTGAACAAATGGATCCTTAAATATTTTAGGGTCTTAAATCTTCCTAAATTATGGCCAAAAATGTTCAATTTTAGGTTGAAAATCACCCTAAAATGATTTATGGGCTTAATTATCAAAACATTCTAGAATGTAGTTTACTGAAGGTTTAGGGTTTATCAGGTTAAAAATGGTTAAAGTTTGAGGGTTTAAACCTTAGGGTAAAGAGGTTAAATCTTTTGAATCTTTTGAATTAATTTATCACCTATGGGTTTATCTTTGGGTTTAAAACTTAAAACAAATGGTTAAAACCTTAGGTTAGGAATTTCCTCTAAGCCATGGTGAAGGTTGAATTGAAGGAAAGTGTTCAAGTCATAGGATCTATATTTTCTCCCTATCAAGGTTATCTAAAACCCTATTTTGGGGTTTCAACAAGAAAATATTGATATCTCACCCTGATAAGGATTCTTAGAAGATAAATCTACCTAGAATTGGGTTATAAAAAGTTTAGGAGTCTTCTTGAGTCACACCATTATGGAGAAGACTTAATACCATTTTCAAGGAGAACACCCTTTTGATCAATTTTATCCTAAACATGTGGAATTAGAACTTGAATGTGAATCAAATATTCCCAACCTCTACAATGTATTGACCTCATTACCACTCACTAATTAATTGTTTAAAAAAATCTTTGGGAGGTATGTATTGCTTGAGAGTATGAGATGTTTCACATTGTGGCTTGGTTTTCATGGTTTAAGTTTTGCATTTTTGGGTCAGTCAATTCACATGACAACATATCCATATGAATATCATCCTCTTACCCTTCCAGGATTGAAAATCCTCCTTGAATGGAATCAGATTTAAGATGCTCATACACTTGTTTCTCATATCCCTCTCATGAGAATATGTGACTTCTTGATCCTTCACACATGATGGTCATGGATGCCTCAGTAGCCTGACTAGCTCATTTTTATTTGTTTCTCAAAGAGATTTGGACACAATGGTAGAGTCAAGATATGATGATCATCAATTCACTCCTTGAGCCTCACTTTTTATATTTGAACATGATGATCTCTTATTCATCTCATAATTCACCTCCCTGCCCAAGATTCACCTAAGTGGAAGTATGTTTATGATGTCTGGACACCCTCTTTCTCAATTTTCCTCATGGAGATAGGTTTACTCCTCCTGATAGAAGGATTGAACCCTGAATGAAACTTGGAGGAATGTCTGAGAATGAATTCCATGTTCTTGACCTCCACAATGTACTGAAACACTGCAAATTCCACCTCCCTGACTTGCAAGATGTGAGTTCATTACCAAGCATTGATTAAGTGTTTAGAAACACTCTCATAAAATATGCATTGTTTGTGAGCCTGAGATGATTTCCACCATCACTGAAGACAGGGTACAACTAGGGCTTAGGTTTTTAAAACCCAAATAAGGGAATTTAGACCCCAAATTTGCAAGAATCAAAAAGACAAGGTCCTTGAAAGGAATATGATGGAATTTTAAGTTTTCTTTGGTCAAAATCAGAGATATCATTGACAGTTAGTATGCACAGTTACAGTCACAGTTTGAAGATCTAAAGGGAGACTGAGACAAAGGGTTTTGAGGGATGTTTTGCAAAGAAACACATATTGAAATCTTGCATAGATAGAGAAGGCATAAATGGGTATCTAGAAAACCCATCAGTATGGTCTGAAACCCCCTAGATTGAAAGGTACACTAGAAAATGCACAAGACCAGAGCTAGAAGAGAGTTAATAGGCTAAAAATTAGAAAAGGTGATAACAAGATAAGTTTAAAGGGTTGAAATTTGAATTTTTTCATGCATTACACTGAGCCTAAAGGGTATCTAAGGATGTGTTTGTTTAGTTGTGGATATGACTAGATGTGCATAATCATGGATCTTGCATGGGAATGGCTCTTGAGAGCTAAAACATGGAAGGATTGATTAAACTTGAGAGGATTAATGATTTCTTTGATTAATTATCACTTTTGTTGAATGGTTTCATGTTAGTTTGAGCATGGTGAAACAATATAAAGAGTTGGAAGGAGAAAATGGAAGCAAAAAATTCCAAATTTGTGCTTGATTTGGAATTAGGACACTTAAAGCTAGTGAGAGGAATAGAGTGGAAGTATGAGGAAATGAGGTTTTACAAGAAAATGAGTCATTTTAACAGTTGATTGGGCTTGTGTACAAAATGTGAGAGTAGGATATGGGGGTTGGAAGGGTAAGTTTTAGGTTGATTGTGCCATTTTTGCATATTTGAGCCTATAGAGCTTGTTGGAAAGACTTCTAAAAACAAGATACTAATGAGAATGATTGAAATTGGTTGTTATGAGTTGATGAATGCATGCAAATGTGTTAGAGCTTTGCATCACCTCATGATGTTTCAGATCCTTCACAGACCTCATGATGACCATTCCCTTGATTATTTGAATCGATAAAAACTTACATATGTGTTTTGATTTATTATGTGTTATAAGGAATTGCATGAGTCCATATATTCGATCAGTTGTCGCTACCTTTGGGAGTTGTGAGGTTTGTAAATTCTAATTTGACACATTTAACACTCCTACAAATGTCAATAACCAATCCAAAAGGCCCCAAAACCTAAACAATGACTATATTCTTTCACAAAACAGATATCGATTGTATAATTTAAACCCTAAAAGCTTGAAGGCTGAATGCTGAAATCCTGAAAAATACCTATGTACTGACCATATTAGAATATGAAAAACTATCTTCTAAACCGTGATAGATGGAGCTGTGAGACTAGTTCCATAAGGTGCAGAGTGACCCTAACTTCTTATATTTACTAAAATAAATTTAAAGTATAAGTATAATAAAGTTTAAAGTATAAAGATTAATAAAAGTACTTTAAACATTTATTTTAGTAAATATATCCCTACTATTCCCACCACAAGGGCCCTTATTTGAGTGGAGATATGGGTGCTTCTATATCTAGACAAGGGATGCGAAGAACCCTCAAATATTTTTCTTTAAAAAATTGAATTAATTTATTAGCAAAATCCAATAAAACATCATATCTATAAATTTGGATGGTAAATTTTTTTATTATACTAGAGCTATGAACTAGAGTGGTGGAGGAGCACTTTATCTAAGTGAGACATGGGGGTGGGCTTGGGTCCTTAATATCCACAAAGCGATCTGCATTCGGAGCACCATAGTGTGTTCTTGTTGGTCCACATGGAGAAGTTCAACCCCCTACTTTAAGATGTCCCCATGACCATTTGTTGAAAGTATCTAATGGAGTCAATGGGAGTGGAACTTAGGTTGATGATTACAAACTACTTGTAACTTACCAATAGCCCAAGACCTCGAGTTCAATTTACACTATTTTTTAGCTAATAAAACCTTGCTTTTCAATCCATCAACATCAAATTATTTCCCCATATAGCACATCTGAATTCTAGCAATTTAGAGTGCCATTCACCGAATGTCTCCTTAAATCCATATCATGATGATTGATGCTTTGGTCACCCATTATTCCTTTGATTAGTTAATAATGTATTGTATATTGATATGGCAAGTTAATGGCCTACCTAGCACTGGACGCATGAAGACGTGAACTGTTTTTGCACCTAATTTCATATGGTGGAAGGGAGGAATTCAATGAGCCATGACCATTTCTTGTGGTGGGGTGTGATGGTGCTACGAGGATATGGCAGTGGACTGTTGGAGAAAGGGCTCCACAGGAGTTTCAAGTAACTAAATAACTTGTTTTCAACATTTTTCCTTCGGGCACATTATCTTTATGCTTCTAGCTGGTTTCCATATTTACAAAATCTTGCCCCCTGATGAGTACAATAGAAAATGCCTTTAGAAGTTTAATTTTAAATTTTTAATATATTAATACCACTAGTGTAAGGAAGCTTTTTAGAGCTCCAAGGCTACAATATGTCAATTGCACAAAAATGTTCCATCTACTGCCTCGTCGCCTTCTTATTCCAATTTCTCCATCTCGCAGTAAAAATGACTTCCTCCATGGTATGCACATTGTAAGGATGGCATGATAGTGCAATCTTAACATTTTGTTTGATAAGAAGATTCTCTAAAATTAACAACGGATCAACAACTATATGTATTTTGGTGTCTATCCAAATGATGTAGACGTAGTTAAGAAAAATCATGTGTGGAAGGTATTTGGGTATCACATCATTCATAACATATTCTTTGTAGGGAAAATATTCCACCAAAACAAGGCACCACATTCTTATTTCGTGTGATTGGTTGGGTTCGATCTTGTAACCTACAGGGTTTTCGAGACTTGAGTTGTTGACAAACATGAAGAAACACACATTGTGTGTTGTAATTATCCTCATTTGCTTCAGTTGTTTAAACATGTCCTAGCAATAAGCCTCTACACGGTGCATCATAAAGGGACCAACTGGATGCAATCAAAACATTTCTTTCACCGTTGCATGGAGATAAGGTAGACAGATTATATCAATTTTTTTCACCTTAATGTTTCCATGCATTTAATTTTATACAGCCACACTAAAACAATCTACTGAATCCATTAGCCAATACCTCCATGAGAAATAAATAGAAACACATTGCAAACAGAAGCTTAACCATTCTAATAAAATTACATAAACATTTTAACATCTAACACCTAGAATACACATTCTAACAATAGTAAATTAATACGAAAAAGAATCCCTTGTCTCGAACAAATATTGACCAAAGTTAAATACACTTTGCAAATGTAACTTGTGCAAAAAAATACATGATAATTACCCAAAACAATATAAAAGCTAATAACCCACACTCAAAGGAAATCACTCGAATATTCAAAACATACTTACCAAATGCATCCACTCAACCCAAAAAAAACCCCAAATATTAAATAAATACTGATAAGATAAAATACAAGATAATTACCCAAAATAATAAAAAAAATTATTGACTCGCACTCAAAGGAAACCACCCAAATATTCAGAACATACTTACCAAATGCATCCACTCAACTCAATAAAAACTCCAAATATTTGATACAACCGATCCGCAAATCTATTCTGTGGAAAAAGAATTATATAGATATATTAATATTACATTTATATTAACTAACCAAGACTCAAGGCAACTTGAGAAAACGAGATATCAGAAGTATCATTGAGTTTGTTTATCCAACTCTTTGAGGTTGATGTTTGAGCCTAACCAGGATCTCAACTCAACAATGCTCATATCATGAATGGCAAAATCCTCATCACAATATGTTCCCAATTTTAAGTGTATATAAGATGAACATTATCATTAATATTCAATTAAAGCTAGAGTAGAATAATAAGAATAAAATGAATTTTTATTTGAAGATTTAGAAAGTTTCTACACAAAATTGAGGTTCAAGCATTCCAGTACATTCCCAACTATTGATAAGTGCCCAACAAATGGCCTCTCTCCCCTATATATATATACTAGTTAATATAAAACAATTTAGTATTGCAAAATATTTTTTTATTATTATTGGCAAATAGTTTTTTGAAAGGGACTATACCCTTGTGTATAAAAGAGGGCCTAGGAGCCAAAATAGGAATTAAAACTAGAATAAAAAGTATCAGAATCCAAGTGTGACAATGAAGCCCAAAGTAGCCAAAAAACAACTACCCCATCAAGACAAAAACAACAAAAACTCTGCAAAAAAGCAGCAGAAGAGACAGCAAAAAAAACAACAAGAGACAGCTAAAGCACCTACAACTACTTCTTGGCAGATTTTTCGATGTTGGATTTGATGTTCTTCCAGGATTTGAACATTCCCAAAGTTGTCATGTGGGCAGCATCAGTCTTATCCAGCTAATCAATGGTCCTTTTGATTTCCTTATTGACATTAACCCTAAGGGGATGTGCCGTGACATGTCCGCTGAGGTCTCCATCAACCCATATGACATGTTGCTAATATTATACTCCTTAGGTCGCCATAAACATGGCCATCCTTCGTTGATCATGTCCTTGAAACATGGCAAATAAACCAAATAATGAGTGTTCCTCAAGGAGTTCAACTTCTTGCAGATTTCCGCTATGCATGGATGCTATCCAACTACCCATATGTGATTCTCAATGAGGTGATGATATTTCAGAACATGGTAGTCCAAATTCTGTCGTACTATTCTGATTTCAGGGCATGACCATTGTTGTTCCTCTTTGGGTTTCGTGCATAGCCATGATGATTTGCTCCAATTTCCATGTATAAAAATATTCCCTGTGACATACTCAGATTCCATTCATGGGATCATAGTCATTGTTGCTAAAAGGGATGCTCCTTAAAAACATGCCTCCACGATTGTTGCCTCATCATGATTGTACGTGGAATAGGGCATATGCCAACATACATAAATAAGGCTTCCCCTTATTCTAGCTACTATGACTGCTTGTCAGGGTCTATTTCTGTCTGCTATGTTGTGTCTCTTGCCCCTTTGCTTATTCCATGAGTACCTTTATCTCGAGATGAGACTCATTGAGCATTCTTGAATCCAATTTTAATTATTCATAGGAGGAATTCTAAAATGTAGCAATCTTTTGAATGTTCCTTATAGAGGGTGTCTTCACAGATTTTCACATTCATCTTCATGCTCTAGGAGAAACCTTTATTTGTTCCCCACTCTGTGTGATATCTTGCAAAGTTACCTTCGGTTTGATTCTATACCAAAGCTGTCAGAGAATTTTCTCTTTGTGCATTAATATTGATTATGACCACAGTCTCTGAACCAAGTTTGGAATACTCCTAAAACAATATTCGGAACCCATTCCATGAACCATTAGGAAGCATAAAAATCTGAATGTAGAACTATCAAATCTCATGCTCTCTAAGTTTGCGAGCATTGAAGAGTTTCTTAAAAAACTTGAAGTCCATTCTTACCATCTATTTGAAGTTTTCTTGATATTATTTGCATGAATATGATAAATGCTTGGCCAAGTCCATATTGATGAGGCTATCTAATTGCTGCTAGGGATCTATTGGACAAAATGACCTTATACATATGCATCCATGGATTCTGAAATATTGAATCTTCCTTCTTTGGAGCTATTGTTTGAAACCTTATAATCACACTTCATTGCTCTCTTTTACAAATCAATATATTGGGAGAAAACTATGTTTATTTATTGTTGCAACTTCCTAACATTAGACTAGATATTTATTGCTTCCCCCTTCTAAGAGTTTTAATAAACTTCTATATCTTGAGTTTTGTAGACTTAGCCTTTGTAGAGATTTTTCATAGAACTCGCATTTTTCTAAGAAATGTCTCATAAATCCACTCCAGTTCCAATCAGTCATCTAACACTAAGAGGGTTTTGACTCCTTCCCTCTCAACGAAGTTTTCCCATGAAATAGAGTCTTCATCCTAAGTTCTAGAGATGGAATTGAAAATGAAAACCTTAAGAGTTGAAATGAAAATACCGTAATAGTTGTCTCCTCTTCTTAACCTGTATACCACCATCCACTAAGAAAAGGGAAATCTCATGTATGCCAACATGTTGATCTGTGTTGGGGTATGATATTATGATCTTGGATATAGGTAAGTATGCACGTCACTGTGGCACGTACATCCCCTTGACTTATTATCGGGTCAAATATTTCAATTTATGAACCCTTCTCATATTATTATTGGACAATGAGTTGGCTGATGTTGGGTTTAACGGTTCTCCAATCCATTATTAGATGCAATATGAGGTGCTATAGAAAGGATGATACTTCACATCCCTCACATTGATATTCCATCTCCTTTATTATAGATCAAATATGTCATTATGACACTAAAACAATTATGGAGGTCACTCCGCATAATTTTGCGACTAGTCCTTGTAGGGTCTTGAGGATGTATTTTATACATGTTAATTGGTCAACAATCACATCTATATATCTTGGATATATTTGAGCACAAATTATGTTTATCTATTGTTTCTCACGTTAATCTAGTGAGTAAATTTTTGGCATGAATGCTTTGGTCATTTGAATTACAAATATATATAACATATGAGTACATAGAAATTGGTGATTGGTCTTCCAAACTTATCCGCTATTGATGGTATTTTTCAAGGATATATTCTTATAAAATAACACCAAATTTTTTTCTAAATTGGTCTTCCAAACTTATCAGCTATTAGTGGTATTTTTCAAGGATATATTCTTTGAAAATAATACCACAAACATTTCCAAAATGCAAGGATTCATGAGAAAAGGTTCCTCTCGAGTTGGTGCATAGTGATCCCATGTTATTTCCCACTTGATCATTCTCATGGGAAAATTATGTTCCAAACTTTGTTGATGACTTTCTCATTGAACATGGGAACACTTTGTCCATTACAAGAGTGAAGTTATTAAGAAATTTAATTCATTAAAATTATTTTTATGATGCATTTATCTCTTCCACTCAAGAAGATGTGCATGGATAAAGGGAGTAGTATGTAATTAAATAATTTTAGGAATTTTATCTTGAGAATGGTATACTAGATCAAATAATATTGCCTTATACTACTCAACATAATGGAATTCTTGAGTGTAACAAATGACCTTAAAGGAGATGAAAAATTGTATGATTCGGTCTACGGATATGAAACCCAAATTTTAGGTAGAAGCAATGAATTGTGTGAATCATATCTATAATAACATACCCCTTAAGGTTGTATAGAATAGGACACCTGAAGAGGATTGGTAAAATATTAGTCTTGACGTACTTGGATTTTACGTCTTTGGAAGTAAGGCTTGGGAGTTTGTACTTGATGACGAGTAAAATTACATAGAGAATAAGGGCTAATTGCTCATTTTTTTTGTTTATTGTGAGGATGTAAAATATTATTTCCTATTTTTGGTTATCACTAATAATGTCATGTTTCATTGGGATGTCAAGGTTGATGAAAATTTCATTCCACAGGAGCTTAAATTTAAAAATTCTCTATCGCTCTTTCCACCTCCATCTAATTGTGATTATTTCTGACTTCTTGATGATGATGGTGATGATCTTGCATTGTCGCCACCACCACTTGATTCCCATTATATGCCAAAGAGCCCCCCACTACTCTACAAGAAGATGTTCCTTTAAGTGGTATTTTATCTAAACCTTATCACACTCAATCTTAAACTTATATGATATCTCTCATAAGACATGTTATTTCATAATATCCCATACTATTTTTTATATGCAACAAGTAAACCATAATTGGTGCTATTAAGGAAGAAGAATATTCTTCTTTGATGAAGAGTAATACTTGGGATTTAGTGCCTTTTCTTAAAGGAATAAAATTTTTGTTCTACTAGTGACTCTATAAGACCAAAAATGCAATAAAAAAGTCTATTAATAAGTAAAATGCTTAAAATACCTTTAACACTAATCTATCATGACGAACCCTATTGCGAATCCTCTGAAATACACTATGAATCCTAAGTCCTTGGCTTGCGACGGAGATGACAAGATCCTTTTGGAGCTTGGTGGTGCTGGTATGATGCATCAGTTGCAAGGGGTGTTGAATGGAGAGGGTGCCAGAGAAAAGGGTACAAATTACCCTACGAATGTTGAAGGCTCTCTCGTCCAAACGTTCATGCAAGGGATGTTGGTGGTGGAAAGGGCCACACACTTGAAAATAGGGCCCCTTACTCTCCTACGAATGTTGTTACGTCTCTGCATAACAAGGATTTGGTGAGTGGATCTTAATGGAGTAGGAAATGAGATAGGGGTTGGCCCAATTAATACTGGGGGGTTATACCAATCAAAGGAATCATTACTTTGCTGTTGTCACTACTAATGCTGCTGGTGTATTGCAGAAGGGGTGCATCACAAATGGGAAGGGGTTTGGAGGCTCTACTAAATCCTTTGCTGACACTATCTCCAAACATTCAAAGGGTAGTGCAAGGATTGTAGAGAATATATTAAGGCCCTCACATAAGACTCTAGTGCTGAAGATAGAGGAGGATCTAATATAAAAGGTTGTCAAGGAGGAGGAGAATCTCTCCCAACTTGGCCTCATCTGTAGATTTCATGAATTATGGCCTAAGATATCTCAGCTCCATGACTGGATTTATCTAAGATGGAGGGAAAATGATTAAGGGTAAGATTGAGATTACGTCCATGTGCTAAAGCATATTTCATTGTTGTCTTTGAAACCCCTAAAGATAGGGATTTAATTTTAGACCAGTATTGGCTTTGGGGTGAACAAAAACTCATGTTCAAGCCATGGTATCCATATTTTGATCCTTATAAAAGACTCCTTTGATACATACCCTATATAGGTTCACTTTCCAAGACTCCCACTACATCTTTGGGAACAAATCATGCCTTATTGTTAGAGGTGATACTCTAGGATCCTCTGTGAAAGTAGATGATAAAAATTCTGTTCAGACCTAGGAAGTTTTTTCTAGAATCTTGGTAGATCTTGATACCTCTCAAGACCTACCAACAGAAATTAATATGTAAATCAGGTGACAAAATTTGGGTGCATAGGTTATACTATGAGGTTCTAGTATTCTGATGTCGGCAATGCTTCCAAATGGGCCATATTTCGGAGGATTGTGAGCATTCCAAAAGCAAGGTAAAACCAGCGTGGTGGAAGGAATCTCTTCCAGAACATCTAACGATAAGTCCCCAATCAGACCCGGTTGTGGAATCATTCAGCCCCTTAAGGGTTGACGCTTCACCTACCAAGGAAGGAATTCTGACACCCTCTAGAGAAGGAACCTCCTCTTGTCTTTGCTGGGGCAACACATGATTCATCTACCCAAACTGCTGATTCTACGATGGATTTTTCCCCGTTGCCCATCATTCAGGGTCATATTCCTATTAAGAAACTTGAAGTTGTTATTTCAATCTTCATGGAAGAAGGAAATAAGGATTAGACAGTGGTGGACAAGAGAAAGAAATGAAGTGCCAAACCTAAACCCACCATCGTTTCAAACAAGGTATGAGTCTTGTCCTATTTTTTGTTCTTATCGCTTTATATGGGTTGGAGGCCCGCTATTTCTGGATTGTTTTTTTGCTGAGTTCTGGCTGCTAGCTAGATGTGGGTTAGCTGCGAGCCTGCTCTTTTCTTGTTTGTGTCTATTGGGAAGTTTGACTGCTAATTTTCTAGGAGCTACGTTGCTTATCTAGGTTCTTAGACTCTATGCCTTCTACACTTTATTGTTGTATCTAGGTTATGACCCTTGTGATGTACTTGGGTATGGTCCCCACAAAAAACCATTTTCCAATAATAAAAAAATAAGTACAATGTTTGTCTAGTAGATAATGGTTTCTCTCAAGTTGAAGGAGTTGACTACTCTAAAAACTTATTCCTTGTTTCCAAGATGGACTCTATTCATTGAAAAATCTACCAGCGGGATCTAGCACAGGAAGAGTGAGCACAGAGAATTACTCAGAGGAGAAAAGTAAGAGCACAATAAAGAGGAACAGAGAAATGATATTTATCTCTGATATCTCCACCATCTGGGAGATTCATTAAATAGGGAGAATAGATAGTTTGACATTCCTAAATAATAGGGATGTCAAGCTAATTAGGAGATAACTAATTCCACACAAGGAGTGGAGAGAATCTCAACAAGCTCCGGAAGTTAGAACAATCTCTCCTAATTAAAACAAAATATAACAATTTTCTCTAATGAGCTTATTAAGTGTAATTAAATTATTTACACCAACACCCTCCCATAAGCGAATGTTAGGGAGCAAAAAGAAAAGAGGGTCCCAGATACTAGGCCTGATAAGGTACCCTGATACAATACTAGAAAGAAGGAAGGAAGGACTATACAAGCTCCCCCCCAAGGACAACTTCCTTCACCCCAAGTTTGTCTCGCAAGTCCAGATAGCGAGGCGAAGCCAAGGGCTTAGTGAAGATATCTGCGAGCTGATCGGCCATAGGAAAAAACTCCATCTGAATGACCCCATCCTGAATCAGCTGTCGAATGAAGTGCATGTGGATCTTGATATGCTTCGTGCACTAATGCTCAACAGGATTACATGTAATGTGAATAGCACTTTGGTTATCACACCAAAGAATGGAAGGAGACTCTTGTGAAAAACCAAACTCACCAAGAATCTGACGAAGCCAAAGAACCTCCTGCCCTGTTGTCACAACACCTCGATATTCAGCCTCAATGGATGATAATGCAATTATATTCTACTTTTTACAAGACCATGCAACTGGACCAAAACCAAGATGAAAAAAGAAGCCAGAGGTGGATTTACGAGTATCGTGACATCCACCCCAATCAGAATCTGTAAAGCCCTCAATACCGGGAATAGTCTGAGGTGTGTAATGAATACCAAAACTCAAAGTCCCCCGAAGATATCTCAAGATCCACTTGGCTGCTTCCCAATGACTCTCATGAGGCTCATGTGAAAAATGAGAGACAAGATTAACAACAAAGGTGATATCGGGACGAGTATGAGTGAGATATAAAATGCTCCCAACCAACTGTCTATACAAAGTGGCATCTACTAAGTTATATTTACATGCAACAGTCAATTCAATACATGACTGGTAATTGTGGGAGATGGCTTGCAATCAACCATATGAAATCTTTGAAGCAGATATGTAGCATACTTCTTATGAAAAATAGAGATGCCTACCGTAGACTGGTGAACCTGTAGTTTAAGAAAGTAGTGCAACAATCCCATATCTGTCATGTCAAATTCTTATTTTAATTTTTGTTTAATGTCCTGTGTTAGAGAATCTGAACTACTAGTAATGAGAAGATCATCAACATACAATACCAAAAGAAGTAATTCATCACCAGTCTTTAGAACATAAACTGTATGATTAGTCTTACAATGATGAAATCCAATAGATAATAAGAAAGCATCCATCCTCTCATACCAAGCCCGAGGGGCTTGTTTGAGACCATAGAGTGAACGCCGAAGTCTACAAACTAGTGAAGAGCCTTGCACGAAGCCCTGAGGTTGCTCCATATAAATCTCCTCATGGAGATCACCATGCAAAAAAGCACTCTTCACGTCCATCTGATGTACTGACCATTGATTAGAAGCAACAAGAGAGAGAACAAGATGAACATAATCCATCTTTGCGACAGGAGCAAAAGTTTCAGAGTAATCTACTCCTTCAACTTGAGAATACCCCTTGGCAAAGACATGTGCCTTGTATTTTTCAATATATCCATCAACTACATATTTGGTCTTATATACCCATTTACATCTTATAATATTTCTTCCCTTAGGAAGAGGAACCAACTCCCAAGTATTATTCTTCACAAGTGAAGAATATTCATCTTACATTGCTGAATCCCATTCTGGTTGTCCAGATGCCTGTGAAAAAAGAACATGATCATTAGAAATAGCTTGGCTCATAAGAGCCATACCAAAATGGGGATGATGATAAAAAACACTAAAATTCTCAGCTCTAGTGTGTCGTAAATCTCATGAATCACCTACCAGATCACCTGCTGCAACCAATGTAGATCTCAACCATTTTGGAGTAGGAGCAATAGGAGAAGGAGAAAGGAGCAATATCAAGTGGCCCATCAAAAACATCATCAGTGGCAGGATCAGGAGACAATAATGGAGAAGGAAGAATTGTATGATCCAAAGGAGCCTCGGTCTCATCAACATGAACATCCCGCCGAAACACAACATCTTTGGTAGCAGAGATCGAAAAGGTGATATGCCTTCACATGCTCAAAATGACCAATAAAAATAAGTTATTTGCTTTATTCTCCATGGTTTTTTGAGTGTCATCACAGATAAAGGCCCAAGCCTTGCATCTGAAAACACAAAATTTTGATACGTCAGGTTTATCACCCGACCATGCCTCCTCAGGAGTAACCCCTTGCACTGCTTTATGTGGCATTCTATTTTGAATGTAGTTTGCACAGTTGACTGCTTCCACCTAGAACTGAGGTGCCATGTTCTTGGACTAGACCATGCAATTTTCCATTTCCTTGAGTGTTCGGTTCTTTTGTTTGAAAACTCCAATTTGCTGAGGGGTGTAAGGAATAATATACTACTGCACAATTCCATGAGTAGCACAAAAAGTAGTAAATGGATTACTTTCATATTCCCCCCCATTGTCCATGCAGAGTATTTTAATATAATGTCCAGATTTTTTTTCTACAATATCTTTAAAAATTTTGAAATGCTCCTGGACATCACTTTTGAATTTGAGAAAGTACACCCAAGTTTTCCTAGTAAAATCATCTATGAATGTGAGTACATACTTAGCACCAGAAAAATGATCTATGAGGAAAAGAAGTAAGATCACTATGTACCAATTCAAGATGAGCCTTAGCTCTTTTTGCTTGTCCTTTTGGAAAAGGATCCAAGTGTTGCTTACCCAACATACAACCGGGGCAGATACCATCATGTGATTTTACCTTCGGAAGTCCTATGACCATATTCTATGAAGAGAGCTACTATAGATATCTGTAATTGAGATGACCAAACCTCTCTTTCCATAATTTTCTCAAAGAATCAGTATGAGCAATTAGTGAAGATCCTACAGAGTTATCAAAACTCTCAAATACATACAAACGTGAACATGGATCCACAGATCCTGTAGCTATAATATCATCATGATCATGAAGTTCCCTGATTACAACCCTATCTGGTGAGAATTCAACAGTTCTATCATCACCAGAATTACAGATTTGATATATGGAAAGCAAATTGTTAGACATACGGGGAACATAAAGAACATCATTTAGATGCCCATTTGGCATATTTACTATACTAGAACCCAATACATCTACAGAAGCAGAATTTCCCACCGAAATCTGTGAAGTGTTACAAGCAAAAACAAAAGTCAACAAATCCCTGCAATATGTAATATGATGAGAAGCCCCTGAGTCAAGAATCCACCTGTCTTGCAAATGAGATGTAGCTCTAGCAGAAAGAGCCTTACCCTTGCGAGCATTAGAAGCAGATGAAGGTGATGGAACTGTGATCTTGTGTTGTTTTAAAGCCTTTTCTAATGCTTCCAACTTCAGAAAACATCTAGATTCAGGATGATTTTTCCCCCCACAAAAATAACAAGGATCAAACACCCGCTTTTGAAATGGTTTCTTTGATTTTCCATTATGTTGTGGTTTATTATTATCAACAGTAGGAAATGAAGGGTTAGAAACCACATTGTGAGAAGACACAGACTTATCATAACTTTGCTTGGGTTTGTTTTTCCAATTTTTCTTAGGAGAATTTGCCACAAGAGCATGATTCAAGGTAGGCATAACATCCAGAGAGATTAATTTTTCTTGTTCTCGTGAGATACGTTTACAAAACTATTCAAATGAAGGCATTTTAAACTGAGTGTCTAGTGCATCCATAGTAGAAAAGAAGGTTGATGTAAATACAGAAAAGGGAACTTTTAGTTTAGTTAAGATCGTATAGATGCATTCGTCATCCTTTTTAGTCTTGGATCCATCGTGCGGGAGGGTGTTGGCGTAGCCACTGTTTAACACGATGAGATCCCTCTCCACCATTAGTTTGAGATTTTGGTGTGACGACAAGTCGTGCAGCTCTGATACCATGAAAAATCTACTAGCGGGATCTAGCACAGGAAGAGTGAGCACAGAGTATTACTCAGAGGAGAAAAATAAGAGCACAATAAAGATGAAAAGAGAAATAGAGCACAAGGAGTGGAGAGAATCTCAACAAGCTCCAAAAGTCAGAACAATCTCTCTTAATTAAAACAAAATATAACAATTTGCTCTAATGAGGTCATTAGGTGTAATTAAATTATTTACACCAACATTCATCTTGTATTTTCTCTCAATACATTTTGGGGATGGTCAGTGCACTAAATGGATATGAAGGATGTTTTTATTTATAGTGATATTTAAGAGGAGATATATATGGAATAACCATGGGGTTTTGTTTAGGAACCTTCACATATATGCAGGATTTTATATTCTCTCTAAGTCTCAAACAAGATCCCCAAGCTTGGTATGAGAAGATGGAAAATTTTCTACTCAATTATATTTTCACTCATTGTTATCCTAAGACTAATGTCGAAATATAAAATCTAGGGGGCAATATTTTTATATTGTTCCTTTATGTTGTTGACCTCATTCTTATAATATATTTAAAACCCATGATTCAAGATTATAAGCATAAGTTGATGGAGTAGTTTGACATAACTGATTTAGGACTTCTTTACTACTTTATTGGCATTATTGAGAAAAAAACCAATATGGGAATTTGGTTGATTACTATTAGAATTATTTTTAGTTGCATTTTTCTATTTTAAAATATTTTTTGGTTAAGTATAAATTATTTTTTAGACATGTTCTATTTTTAGACTGGAAGTGCCAGTTAGAGTTTATTTCATAGAGTTTGTACTTAATTGATTTCAAATCATTATCCATTCATCCCCAAGAGGTGGGGAACCCTTTATATGTACAGATGAATGAATTTAGTCTTATTTTAGTCTATTCCTATTTTTAAGAGATTTTGGGTGCCTAGTTTATGTAATGCGTAAGATGGACTATGGACGTGTCACTTAAAATAATAATGGCTTCTAGCATCTTGACCATATATTATTAGTGGGTGATATGAATCTATTTTTAGTTGTCTTTAGTTGAATTTAGTTCACTCACTAGTTTTAGGTTTTATTATTATTAATCAACTTTTCATGCAATTATAGACAAGCCATGTTGTAATTGCTATATTAGCCTTGTTTGTTAATTAAATCAATATGCAATAGTGGGGTGAATTTTTCCAATTGGAAACACACATTTTTCATTGTGGTTTTCTATGATTTTTTTTAAGGTATTAAAAAATAAAACTATCAATAATTGGATTAATTATTTTAAGCTATCCAGTGCATATTTTGTCATCAATCCAACTATACTCCGTTAATAGGTAATTATTTTGGGCATGGTTGGCTAATTACTAGATTCATTTAAAGGGTATTTTAGATATAATTTGTACTCCATCCACACATTAAAATCCATAATTTGGTATCAAATCCTTATTCAAGAAACGATCATAAGGTTTTTTTAATCCAATACTAAGATAATATGATGGCATTTATAAATATCCCCATCTTTAAAAGAGACGACTTTGAGTATTGGAGAGATCAATCCAAGAGGATTATTGTTTGGAAGGGAGTTTGAGAGAATTTATGTTAGGAAAATAATAGTGTGTACATTTTTTAATCTGGTTGTTAAGTTGTTAAAATAACTCACATAGATAGAAAGATTTGGTAGGAGATGGTTCGGTTTTTTGTAGGAATTAAAATAGGACTCCTCCATATTAAGAGATCCTCCTCCATATTTGTGTAATTGATTCTGAATAAATTTAATATACATAATATTATTACTTGTTAATTATACATCATATATATTTACACGTGGGTTTATTTTTATTGTTAACATTTTCTACAGATCTGTTTGCATTTGGGATGACACAGAGTTTGATTTGATTCCGTACCACAACTACTCCATATCTTCCGTAGTAGACTTCCTCCACATCAAGCTCTTTGTATTCTCAGTATTTCGAGCTCTTTGTACATTGTATATACTTGTATGAACTCGACATTGGTACAAGTTATGTCTAATTATTAATTATATCATGATATTATTGAGCACGACTCCCTCCATGAAAGAATCAACAAACACTCTTATCAAATTCTCTATAAAAGGTGATGTCACATTCCTCCAATGTATGTTTGGTAATTAGTTAAGTATTCCATTTTACTTGTTTAAAGTCTTTAGAGTGAGAGTTAATATGTTTAATATGGTAGTGTTTTAAAGTGATCTCAATTATATTTTAAAAATTTATCTAGTGTTATTATTTTTTTACATATGATGTTTTGTCAATTGAAATCTACATTTAATTGTCAATCAATGTCTTAATTAATCATGTATCAAAGTCCAAAATATATTTAGGTTTATTTGTTATTATTGTCAAGTCTATACAAGTTAAATATAAGTCATTTTATCTTTGTCCTCTTAGTATAAAATAAAGTCATAAATTATCCTCTTAATTATTGTCTACTCAGTCTATTATCATCAAAGGTAAATTCATAAAAAGTGTCTTGTTGTTTTAATCATTTTGTCACTATAGTCAAATTGTCAAGTTGTAAAGTGTCAATTGTTGTTTTGAGTCATTGTCAAAAGTTGTTAAAATTAAAAAAATTCCTCTCAGATGCATTTTTAGTGTAACCTGATATCCTCAATTTCACATTGTGAATGTGGAAATCATTGACCCTCATATACACATTCTGTTGAGTTAGAAACAAAGACATCAAGGGATGGGGGAAATGGAGGATGGATGCAACGAAGGTTGGAGGAAAATTAATGTCCTTTCACCAACCACAAGTGATGGGGTCGCATAATGAAGTTGTGGCATGTGTTTGTAGTGTGTTTTTAGATTTTTTTTCTCATTGTGCTGATATATTCAAAGTATATGTTTTGCAGTTTGTTCTTGTTTTTAGTTTCCATTGCTTTGGTTGGTATGATAAAAAATGAAGTATGTTCTTGTTCGTGAGAAGAATTTTCTATGTTATCCACTAATGTAAAAATATAGTAGAGAGCAAAATCACTAGTGTATGCATTTCATGGATCTTGAAAAGGTTTGTGGAGATCCAAAAAACTACATGAGGTGAACAGTTGATGGGCCCTGTTCATGTTTAGGTTCATGTTAAAATTGTTGAAAACCATGGAAGGCTGAGCATAGCTCCCTTCATTTAAAATGATGAAGACTATTCTTAAAACTTATGAGGAGGCTTTGGGACGGCAAAATAATTTTGACAAAAGCTCTCTTTATTTTTTCAATACCCCTCCTAGAGTGCAAAGAAAAATTTATCATATTTTTGGTTGCAAGATAAACTCTCTCCCCACTACCTATCTTGGTCTTCCATTAGGTACTAACAAAGTCTCTATGAATGTTTGGAATTATTTTCTTGATAGGTTCCAAAATAAGTTGGCTAGTTGGAAGGGGGTCATTCTCTCTAATGCAAGAAAATGTCTTCTTATTAAGAGCACGCTACAAAACCTTCCTATCAACATCATGTCTCTTTTATTCATTCCTGGTGTTGTTATCGATAGGATTGATATAATTCATAAGAACTTCCTGTGGACTGGGACTGAGGAGAAAAATAGATTCCATCTAGTGGCTTGGGACAAGGCATGTACCAACAAAAGAGTGGGTGGATTAGGGATTAAAAAAACAAGACAATGAATGTTGCTCTCATCTCCAAAATGAGCTAGAGGCTCCTCAAGGAAGACCATCCATGGACTGACCTCATCTAAGCCAAATATCTTGATCAAGGTAAATCTCAGGATTTTCTAAAGAATGAAACTCTCCCCTATGGTTCTATATTTTGGAATAATTTGGTAAAGAATAGAAGGGGCCCAGAGGTAGGATGCAAATGGAACTTGGGTAATGGGGAGGAGATTCTTTTCTGGGAAGACAACTGGGTGGATTTCCAAAACCTTAAAAATAACAACTCCTGGGAGCAGCTCAAAAACAACCTTACAACAGCAATTGGACAGAAGGTTAGTGACTACATTTGCAGTGTTGATGGAAGGCTCCAATGGAAGGCTTTAAACTCTGAGCTTTCTTGTCATAGAGATCTCATAGAGGACTTACAAAGAATTCTCAGCCACATACCAATCACCCAGATGCAAACTAAAGATGAGTTTATATGGATCCACTCCTTTGATGGAGAATACTCGGTGAGAACATGGTACCAATTGTATGTTGATGAAACTCCCTGTGGCTTTGACTGGAGCAAGATTTGGTATAAAGAACTCACTCCCAAAATCAACCATTTCCTCTGGTTGGTTTTGAACAAGAGCATCCTTACCATTGAAAACCTCATTAAGAGGGGATCCACCATGCCTAATAAATGCTACCAATGTAATAAGGAGAACGAGACAATCCACCACCTTCTCTTGCATTGTCCTGTTGTTGTTGCTTTATGGAAACTTATCTTTAGCAGATTTGGCATAGAACTGGTCATTTCCAAATGATATTGTTCAAGCCTGGGAACAATGGTAGCCTCCTTTCAAACATGGCATGCTTAGGAAATTTTGGAGGCTCATATTTCCCCACACCATCTGGAGAATCTGGAAGGCTCGCAACTCCATCATTTTCAGAAATACCATAAATTCCAACAAAAGGATCTTAAATGAAGTTATAGTTGCAGCCAAGGAGAACATTATGAAATTCAAGCTACCGAATAATTATAAGTACCCCAAGGAAGAGGAGAGGTTCTTAATTTCTTGGAATGTTGATATTCAAAAGGTTCAAGTTCAAACACCTAGCATTGACATGTCTCTTGTTCAGTGGATTCCCCCACCTGAAGGTTGGCACAAATTGAATTTTGATGGTGCCTCTAAGGGAAAACCCAGAGTTGTTGGTGGTGGTGGTTTAATTAGAAACCATCTTGGACATCCCCTTGTTGCTTATACAAGCCCCATGGGTAAATAACCAAATCACTATGTTGAGGCCCTGTCTGCTCTCTGGGGAATCAGAACTACCAGGGATCTCAAGGTGAGTAATTTAATTATTGAGGGAGACTCTATGAACATTATAAAAAACCTCACAAGCACCCAACCCCCCAGCTGGACCATAAAATATTTCATCAACGAGGCCAAGACCTTATGTAAATGGTTTAATAACATTAATATTTACCACATCTATAGGGAGGGGAATAGTGTTGCTGACGCACTTGCAAATGATGGTGTCATCAATAATCAATTTAAAATTTGGCATGATCATGGGAAAATATCTCATACAACAAGAGCCATCATTTCTAAGGAAGCCAAGGCCACCTGTCCATTCAATTAAGTCCCACCGGTGGATTTGGCATGTGTGGAGAAATGATGTAGTGTACTCCAAGCATTTGAGAGATATCTCTCCCAAATGGTTCATTTTTTCCTTCTTTTTGTATTTTGGCTTCGAAAGATGAGCTACTAGGAAATATTGCTAATTATTGTTTACAATATCTAGAAGCTTTGTGGGTCCTCTGTCTTAGATTTTTGTGTTCGGGCTATAGACATTTGTGCTGTTGGGGGGTTGATTTCTAGCTGCGACCAGTCTGTTGTTTCCCTATGTGTGATTATTCTTTTCAAAATGGGTGGACCCCTTGCCATGTGGAGCCACTCTATGATCCCTCCTAGAAGAAGAATGAAGAATTATGGAAGGTCCTTCATGTGGATGGCTTCATGGACTTTATTCAAAGGATAAAAAGGAATGATAGACACATATCTCTCACATTTTCCTACAAATGGAAAGATAGGGGGATTAAATTCAAGGATAAGGAGTTTACCATCACCTGAGAGCTTGATTTCTTTCATTACTGGTTTAGGTATGGATGGGATTAAGTTCTACATAAATAAATTTGATAAGGACATTAAGGAGAAAATATTTTTGGAGGGAGAGGAAGCCCTGAAGATTGGTAAATATAGTATACTTTTCTCTTCTACCCCCCCCCCCCCCCCCCCCCATATGGAGATGTTGTTAAAATAGTTGTGAGGTATATCACCTCGGAAGGGAGTTACTCAACTCTTCCGCTCCAGCACTTGGTCCTTCTAAACCATTTTAGGCACTCTACTAAGGTCACTTTATATTATTATATTCTCCATTCACTTGATAAATCCATCCCTAATGTCCAAGCTCATCTACATTGTCTCCCCCTTTATCAAGGGGTTATCTTCCTTCTACACCAGTACTTCCATGATGTTTTGGTTAACAACCCCCCCACCCTTTAGCCCCCCCTCCTCAACAACCTAGAGTCATAACCAAAAACCCTAGCTTCTGGGCCTCCACCTCTGACTCCCCTAGCTAAAAGGGTTTTACGTAGTGGCACTAAGGGAAAAGATATTGCTTTGGCTCAAAATATTCTTCATATCATCTAGTCTTCCCTTGACCCTCAAGGTAGCTTTGATCTCAGAGCCAAATTGAAGCAAGAGGATGAAACTATCAAGGGAATAGAAGACAATGTTAACTTTCTTCTTAATGAAGGCATCAAGGAGGAATTGGACCCTTATGTTCTTTCAAGGCTTGAGGAGAAGTTGGAAACTCTCACTAATCAGCACATAGTGCCTTGGAGGAGAGAGTGCAGTAAGTAGTGAACAAGCAAATCAACCAGCTCTCCTTGCACAAAGCAGTACTTGATTTTATTCAAATTCAAGTAAAACAGATATGTGACATAAGTGACATTCCAGAGGATGTATGGAATGGTGGGAAACTCAAGAAGAAGGTTGTAGCAGTGAGAAGCCATGACCCTACCTAGCAAACTGCCAACTATTTGTACAAGGCCATGAAGGATGCTCATAAAGTATTTAACAAGTTTCTCAAATAGGTCTTTGTTGTTACTTGGTTTTTGTCTCGACGTTTTTGATGGTGCGGTTTTGCTACTGTTGTTTTGCTATTTTTTGTCTGTAGTTAGGTTTCTTGCAGGCAGTTTTCCCCTACCTTGATCTTCATTATTTTATCTAGCTTTTTAAGGCTTTTTTTGTTGGGGTGTGGCCCTCACTTATCAAAAAACCACAATGCTTTTATTGTATATCTAGGCTTTTGAGACTTTTTGTACTACATGGGTATGGTCCCCTTCAAAACCATAGTTTGGAAAGGTGTATTGTGTCAGAGTGGTGAGTGTAATGATTGTGTAACATTATTGAGCATAAATTCTTGGGCCAGTGTGTGTAAATGGATTACATGGATGACTTGGCTATACATAAGATAATTTTAGAAGGTAACAAAAGAGGTAGTGAAGGCCAACTATCCACAAACAAATGTCACCAAAGAAGTGATAGCAACATGATGAGGTGTCTGAAAAGCATCTAAGAAATGGCTAATGGGTCTCTATCAAGACTAGCTATCATATCCAATGAGGTGGAAGGAAAAATAGAGGGATGGCATAGTAGCTCATAGATTGAATGATAAACTTTCAACTTTTCAAAAAGTGGTAACATAGCTCATTGGAATACTTCCATCTAGATAGTTTGAGATAGTCCAGGTAGAGATAAATATATTGGGTAGAGAGTTTGCAGAGAAAATGCAATAGAAAACAAAGGATAAGAATACAAAGGATAGAATACTTAATCTTGGATGCAATGGAGGACGCGAGCGACGGAGGAACAGTTAGCGATGTTTCTACTATTCTGGCTGCAGAATGTCTACTTTTTCACTTAGATCTAACTATGAAGGTGCTACATACTGACTCGAATCAGACAGTTAATAAGCTGCAAGTACAGTCCACTCTGTGATCCACACCTTTAGCTCTGGAAAATGATACTGCTACAGCAAAACCCTTCGATCAAGAATGTGGGTCCGCAATCTCCAACTAAGGTGTAGTTCACATGGGAGAAGGTCAAAGAAGGTGTGACCTGCCTAAAGGTGCCTGATGGATGTCTTCATCGGGCTTTGGAAAAAATGAATCTTTCCCTTGTAGGTAAGTTTCTCGGCTCTAGACTTAATATCGATGTCATTAGAAAATGGGCATGTAGAAAGTGGCAACCAAAACGGGATCTGAGCATCACCACTATGTCAAGGGGATTTTTTCTGGCCAAATTCAATCAGCAGGATGATTTATAATCTGTGCTTCTGGGAGGCCCATGGTGGTTGGGTAATATGGCTCTCTTTCTAAAATGGTAGTATCCTGGGTTTGATCCTAGTACTGAGAATATACATACCATTCCAATATGGTGTAGGCTTCCAAGGCTACCCCTGCAATTCTAGGATAATGAGATTCTTTTAAATGTTGTTAAATCTCTCGGTTCTTTTATTGGGCTGGATAGGCCTACGAGGAACAGATCTAGACTAGCTTTTGCTAGATTCTGTATCTCTTCTGAATTGGAGCAGGAGCTATTGAATCTATTCATTTTCATTCTAAGTATGGTTGTTGGCATCAAAATATTGAATATGAAACTTTTCATTTGAGATGCAAAAAATGCCATAAAATAGGACATTTTACTAGTATATGTCCTAACAAAGAGATCTCTTAAGAGGAAAATATAGGAAAACTTGATAAGCCTAGTGGAGAGACTCTTAAGATGTAGGAAGCTTAACTGGATAACAAGGAGGAGGGAAAAAATAAATACCAAGGGTAGGGGGAAGGGCTACCCCTCCATCATCCAGAGTTGAAATACAAGTAAGGCAAAAAGAGTTTTAGAACTCCAATTAGGGAACTGCTGATTTGTAGAAAACTATGGTGTCCCAAAACCCCAATGGCAGGTGCTATAGTAAGTCTTCCAACCTCCACAGAATATTTAGATCCTCAGAATGTAGTGAAGGTGTTTCTGGAGGTTGATGAACTAACTGAATTAGTGTAAGTAAATCTTCTTTCCAAGGAGGTTGATCAAAAAGAGATTTGGAATAAGGACACTTCAGTTGTGCTAGGGGTATTAGCTGCTGAAAATGCCTTTCTTGATTCTCTAAGTACTATTGAGGAAGTTCTAAATGAGGAAAAAGAAATGTATTTTAATGAATCATCACTGAAGAGAGACTCTTCGCTGTTTAAGAGATGCTCTTCTAAAAGTGGAAACCCCCTTTGCCTTTCTAACTCAGTATCTTCACAACTCTTGGAGAGTGAGAAGGGAGATAAAGAGGAGGGGGAAGTTATGCCACTCAAAGAAAATAGGATGGAGGATGAAGATTCAAATCCCAATGGTTTTCTAGAAGTTAAATCTAGAAAAAATAAAAGAATGAAGGGGTTTGAGAAGATCCCAGATTCATTGTATAATGAAAAGAAAAAGAAAATTGATAACTGGGGAGATTTAACATCCAAAACTACAAGATCTTCTGCTAGAAGAGTAGTGGATTTTGGAAGCAACTCTAAAAGAGGTAGACCTTCTAAGAAGACTCTAAGAACCAAAAGAACAAAAGAAGATATTGCTGATGGTACTCAAAGCCAATTAAGACATTAGAAAATTACATTACCTTTATCTTTTAGATGAAGATCATCTCTTGGAACATTCGGGGTTTGAATGGAAATTCTAAACAAAGAATAACCAAAGAGTTAAGAGTTTCTAGTAGACCCGACATTCTCCTTATGTAGGAAACAAAGATGAATTCTAAGGTTCTTGCTAATTGTAAAAGCTATTTTTGGGAAAATTTAGACATGGCTGTGGTGGACTCTCAGGGAGCTTCAGGTGGCATGGAAATGTTTTGGGATAAGAATAATTTCATTGGTATGATTCCCTCTAAAACTAGTAATCATCTTACTATTAAATTGCATGCTATTGAAAATAATAATACTTGGATCCTCTCCAATATCTACGTGCCCAATACAGTTAGTGGAAGAAGGAATCTTTGGAGAGATCTAAACGTTTTTTAGAAATCAGAAAAGTGGGGACAACTGGATCATTATGGGGGACTTCAATTCCCCATTAAATCTAGTAGAAAAATAAGGGGGAAAATCTTGTTTCTCTACTGGTATGGATGATTTTGCTGATTTCGTGGATGAACTAAATCTCATGGATGTGGACCTTCATGGAAATAAATATACTTGGAAAAATAGGAGATTAGGAAGGGATATGATTCAATTCATACTGGATAGAGACCTTATCTTTGTAAGATGGATTCTTCATCAAGACTTTCATCTCACATATTTACCCATAATGGGTCTGATCACAATCTGATAGTTTTAAATTTTGTTAACTAGGTTAATCCTCCTAGAAGCTCCTTTAAATTTAAAAAGATGTGGATGGAGTTTTATGACATCTTTGATAGGATCAAGGATTGGTGGACTTGGGGGGGAGGAGGAACTTCTCAATATAGGCTTATTCAAAATCTTAAAAATGTCAAAAAATAGGTTAAAATTTGAAATAAAGAAGTCTTTGGGAATGTTTTTGTGAAAACAAAAGGAACTTAAAAAGAGACTCCAAGATATGAAAGACAAAATAAACTTATAGGGGATATTTGGGGAGGCTCATTTAGTGGAAAAAAATATCCTTTCAGATCTTTCACAATGAGCTGTAAGGGAAGAATCCCTATGGAGAGCTTAAATCTAGGGCTATATGGTTTAAAGAGTGTGATTCAGTCAACTGGCCGGTCTCCAATTCTTTCATACTGGACCACATTGAAGCATAGAGCACCGTGGATCTTGACAGAACTCGTCGATTTCTCTAAAGGAACTGGCAACATCATAAAAGGCATGGACATTCGTAGGAATCCTTAGCTCTCACTATTCTTGAAAAAACTCAATGAGATGAGCTTAATGATATTTCATGACACATTTATGGGAAGCTATCCCCTTGGATAACTTCATTCCGATGAGCAAGAGATTTAAAGATGTGTATATATATTCAATGTTTAAATTACAGAAACCTCATCCTCCACTTTTCTGGACTTCAAGTGTCCAAATTAAAATCCATGCATTCGATTGTTCCACTGCCTTGAAAGTGCATTGCATGGAGAAAAGCGAGATTAGGGAATTGCTTCACCAACCACCTTAGTGGACACCTTGCAAAAATAAAGGTTGGCATCTAACTGGCATGCTTAATCCCATTTCGTGCCAATGCTAAGCGAACAAATCGCTGAGCATGTTTATCCCTAATAAATATGAACTAAAATTCAAATCCTTCCAAAAGAATAGCACTGCTAGGATTTCGCCCAAACCCCGCCTCTCATTTGCTTAATGTAGAGACATGGAAAACAAGTGATCTTCCATGGCGTCTTGCATTGAGCATATCAAACGAGCTCGCCTATATAAATGAGCTTTGATTACTCTTTGTGAGGGTCAAGCTATCAAATTCAAGATTCATGAAAAGCTATTTTTGCCCAAGGCCTAGGTTGGGGTGTACAAATGAAATGTTGACATGGAGAAAAATGAAATGAAGCAACCTGAGATAATTGGGGGCTTAACATAAAATTGTCGATCACTGAAAAATGCTTGACAAGCTATTTTTGGAAGCTTTGAAGTGCAGAATTTTTAGCATGATCTATGGCAAATAAGCTGATTTATGTTTCCAAAACATGAATTTCAATTAGGTCTGACATCTTGACTTGGAGGCAAACATGAAAAGTGATTGACAATAGTAAGGATCTCAAATATAGGATTATTAATTTTCATCAATGGCCATTTTATCTCCATGGTGACTAGAAGTGATCTTTTCATGAACAAGGTTGGACTTTTCTGGCAAGCTCAACAATTGTCAAAACCCAGTAAAAGCCAAGAATCGTTCTTGGGAAGATGCTATTTTTGAAAGTTCTTGGAACACTGTAATCACTCTCAAATGAATTAAATACAACCTATTGTAGGTTTTGATTGATATATTGGTTGTTTTGAAGAGTTATTTTACTTACCAATATTTTAATGGATCCCAGGTTCAAATGAACCCCCGTAGGAATTTCTCAAAGGGTAAATAAATGGTCATTCTCACACATGTTTCTCAGTTTTCATAATGGTATTTAGGGGAAAAGTTTTATAACAGGTTGGAAATGTCAAATAATTAGAATTTAATCCCTGAATTTTTGGAGTTTGAATAGGGCTTTGGAACTTGTTAACTGAAAATTGATCTTTGCCTAACTTGGGAAAAGTGGAAATCTCAATATTTGTTTTCTTGTATCCTGGTTTGTGGAAGATTTACATGGAAGTATCTAAGGGGTTCATTTGCATCTTGAAAAATACTACAAATTTGAGTTGTGCACTTATTTGAATTTGTAGGGAAGAATCCCTAATGGAGACTTAAATCTAGGGCTATATGGCTGAAAGAGGGCGACAGAAACACAAAATTTTTCATATGACCACTTTGAAATAGCCTGTAATAGGATTATGGAAGTATCCAAAGGAAATGGAAATATCATAAAAGATCCATGGGGGATCATCAAGGAAGAGGCTCTCAATTCTATGAAAAATTGTTGAATGAGAAGAGTGCTACTAATGATGTGGCTAACTCTTTTATGCTTGAAGCTATCCCGCATGATAAAATTGAGGAGCAGGGATTTAAAGATATTACCAAATTTGTTTCTATGGAGGAGATTTAGAAAGTTTTTTTTCCTCTTGAAGGAGATAAGGCTCTAGGAGTTGATGGCTTCTCTGTCAATTTTTTTTCAAAAATTCTGGGAAATTTACTCAGACGATCTCCTAAGAGCTGTAAATGAATTTCTTAGAACTGGAGATTTATTGAAAGAGCTTAATAATACCCACATAGTGTTGGCTCTAAAAAAAAATGGATGCTAAAGATTTCAAAGATTTTAGACCCATTAGCTTGGTTAATGTTGTCTATAGAATTTTTACTAAGATTATTGCCACCAGGCTGTAGGTCATTTTGAATGATTTAATCTCAAAACAACAAAGCAGGTTCATCAGAGGGAGGATTATTCAAGATGGTGTGATCATGGTTCATGAGATTATTCACTCTATGGATAATAATAAAAAGGCTAGCATGGTCCTTAAACTTGACATGAATAAAGCCTTCGATAAAGTTTCCTTGGGATTTTCTTGACAAAGTTTTGGACGAATTTAGATTTCTTGACAAATTCAGAAGAGTTATTAAAGCCTGCATTTCAACAGTTAGATTCTCTATGGTGGTCAATGGTGAACCTGTGGGGTACTTCACCAACAGTAGGGGACTAAGGTAGGGGGATCCTATATCCCCTCTTCTCTTTATTTTATTGGTTGATAGCCTCAGCAGAAAAATTACCAAAGCTGTTAAAGATGGTCTTCTAAAAGGCACTAAACCTACCTCTACGAATCAAACAACTTCTCACCAGTAATTTGTGGATGACACTATCATGCTCTTAGTGGAATCTATACTGGAAGCTAAGGTGATCAAGTCCATTTTGAAATTTTATGAGGCTGCTTCTGGGACAAGAGATCAACTTTGACAAAAGCTCCATTTTCTTTTTCAATACTCCTTTGGAAAGGACAGAATAAAATTGCTAAAGTATTGGGTTGCAAAATCAATGTGCTTCCCACTACTTATTTGGGGCTCCCCTTGGGTACTAAAAAAGTTTCAAACAAAGTTTGGAATGACTTACTGGAAAGATTCCAAAAGAAATTGGCAGGATGGAAAGGAGCCATTCTTTCCAGTGCTGGTAAATGTCTGCTTATCAAAAGCACTCTTCAAAATATGCCTATCTACATTATGTCTTTGTACAACATTCCCTCTACCTTCAGAGAAAAAATTGAAAGGATTCAGAAACACTTTTTATGGCAGGGAATGGAGGAAAAATTTAAATATCACCTGGTTTCCTGGGATCAAGTGTGCACTCCTAAAAGGATTGGGGGCTTGGGCATAAAAGATATTAGAAAAATGAATATGGCCTTAATTGCAAAAATGGGTTGGAGATTGCTTTCAGAGGAACAACCTTGGATAGATCTCATTAAGGCTAAATATCTAGAGCAGCAAACAACTTCCTCCTTCCTACATATAGAACAACTTCCCCATGGCTCCATTTTCTGGAACAACTTGATTCTTACCAGGAATTTTATCAAGCAAGGTCATAGATGGAAAGTGGGAAATGGCAGAGACATCAGTTTTTGGAGTGATATTTGGTCTAATTTTAGCCTCAATGATAGATTTGGTGCAGCTAAGGAGAGTCTGGAACAGAAATATGGTACTAAGGTCATTGATTACATGGAAATTGATGGAAATAAAAAGAGATGGAAACAACTCTCAGTGGATGGCTTTGATTTGAACTCTGTGTTGTCCTCTCTTCAGGAGCAACTAGACCTCATCCCCTTGAATCAAGTGGATGTCAAAGATGAAATTGTTTGGCACAATTCTAGAGATGGGGACTATACGGTTAAATCTGGATATAATTCTTACTTTGAGAATACCCAGAATGAATTTAATTGGAGAAAAATATGGATGACTGAGTTAACCCCTAAAATTAACTTTTTCTTTTGGCTTGTGCTCAGAGGAAGAATTCTTACTAATGATAACCTGATAAAGAAAGGGTTCATTATGCCTAATAGGTGTCACCTATGCAAAAAATATTCTGAAGATATTAAGCACCTTTTTATCCACTGTGATTATGCTACCATGATTTGGAGCTATGCCTTATCCAAGTTCAATGTTCTCTGGATGGTACCTAAGGACTTCATCCAATTCTGGACCCAATGGAATCCTCCTTTTAAACATTGTGTTGTGAGAAGACTTTGGAAACTGGTCATGCCCCATATTATCTAGAGAATATGGAAAGATAGGAATGATATCATTTTCAGAAATAACAAGCAACATTGCAAGCTCAACTTTGTTAAGATTGGGCATGCTGTTAAAGATAATATTGGGAGATTCAAACCTCCCAAAAATAAGAAGTATCCTGTTGATGAAGAATACATTCTTTCCAATTGGAAGATTGGAACTGCTAGTTTGCAGATTAGGAATACCTCAAACATTGATAGGTCTTTGATTCATTGGATTCCTCCTGAGAGAAACTAGTATAAACTCAACTTTGATGGTGCCTCCAAGGGTAACCCTGGTCTTGCTGCTGGGGGAGGTGTTATTAGGGATCACAAAGGTTGTTTAGTTGCTGCTTATGCTGGTAAAATGGGGATTCAGATGAATCATTATGCTGAAGCCCTTGCTGCTCTTTGGGGGCTAAGGATTGCCAAAGATTATGATATCCAGAACTTAATTTTGGAAGGGGAATCTCTTAATATCATCAATCATTTAAACCAAACTTCTTCTCCTAGCTGGACCATCAAGGACTTCATTATGGAAGCAAGAAATATTTGTCAAAATATCAAGAATATCATCATTAGACATACCTATAGGGAGGGGAATAAGGTTGCAGACACTTTGGCCAATATGGGCATCAATATTAATCTTATCATATGGGATAATGTAAATAACATCCCTAAGGAGGTTCAAACTAGCATTAATGTGGATAATTATGGGAATTACATACGTGGAGTAATTTTAATTATGACATGGAGTGGGCCTTAATGGAGGTGAAAGATCACACTTGTGTGAATTATCCTCCTTTTTATGGCCACATTAAAGCTATTGAACCTCACACAGGTGGGAGGTATTTCAAAAAATAGGACAATCATAAGAAAAAACAGACTCTTACGAGGGTTTTGAGCAGGAAATTCGTAGGATTTGTAGCAAGAAGGAGAAAATGGGAGGGGCACCGTGTTAATTGGATCCATGTTGTGATCCAGCCTGGAAGAATAACGAGGTACTTTGGAACCTCTTACACAAGGGAGGAATTTCAAACTTCATTGAATGCATTCAGGGTCATGACCTCAACATTTTGGTTCACTTTGCTATGGATTGGAAGGATATAAGGGTCAAGTATGGTGGCCACAGGGTTACTGTCAACGAGGAGCTGATTGCTGAGGCTACAGGCCTGGAACTGGAGGGCTACCATTTTTTCAGTAAGAGGATTGACAGGGTCACTGAGGCCAAGAAATTCTCTGACGAGGGTGAGGAGCTTGAGTTTGTTGCTGTGGGCATAAGGGTAAGTTCTATTCCCATGCCGTATGATGAAGTGACGAATATGATGGTCAGATATATTTCTTTGGAAGGGCGTTATAAAATGGTCCCTATTAAACACCTTGTTTTTTAAACCATTTTAGAAGGAATTTTGTGGTTTGCTTCCCGCACTACCTTCTCAATTCCCTTCAACGCTCTGTTCTAGATTTTCAAAAGCACTCCCATGCTATTCCTTTGCATCAGGGCCTTATCTTTCTGTTGCACAAGCTTTGTGTTGCCAAGTTCCCTGGCTTCCCGATTGCTCCTAGTGAGCCACTTGCTACCACCTCCTCTACTCCCACTCCCATTCTTTCCACCCCTTCCAAATCCAAAACCAAGAACCCCAATAAAATGGACACCCCTCACACTTCCAGGATTCTCAGAAGCCCAAAGAGATGGAGGTTGCTCAAAACTTGCTACATATCAGCAATGTTGGTATTGAAAAGGCCCTACATCAGGAGGAGTCTCAAGTGCCTCATAGACTAGAAGCCCTGGAGAAAGAGATGAAGCAGCTGAAGAAGGACCTTCAGCGTATGGAAAAGCAGAAAGGGAAAAGAAAATTTGATGAAGAGAATGACAATGGCAAGGATCAATTTACTGATATATATAAGAAGTTGAACTCTCTAGATACCAGACTGGGGAGAGCTAAAGATAGACATGATCACAACATGGCTATCTTCAAAGCCATAAGTGACTTTTTAGAGCAGCAAGTTTGGAGCATTGCTATGCTAAGTGGGATCCCTGCAACTATTTGGGGGAATGATAAAGAGAGGAGTCTGACCATATCGCAGCTGGATGCTTCGGACTCAATGCACATAACCACACTGGCATTGTTTACCTCACTACAAATGATCCAGTCCAGAATTGAAAGAGCATCCAAGAAATAGACTCACTTGGGCTGGCGGGATTCATTATAGATGTTGTTCTTTTGCGATCTTTTTGTTGTGACTTTGCTACTTTTTTGCGGTTTTGTTGCGGTCTGTGTCCTTTTTTGCTTCTAGTTATAACTTCTTGGTTACTTTTGGAAATACTGTTCTATCTAGATTTTGATCCTTTTTTGTTGAATCTTCATAGTTATATCAGGCTAGTGAGCCCTTTTTGTAACAGGGTATAGTCCCTTTAAAACTATTTACCAATAATAAAAAACTACTCCTAGTGTACACATAAAATGATTATCTAATCCTATGGTAACATTTTCATGGGGTTTTAGGGAAAGAGATTTGCATAAGGATGAAACTATACTAGGGATGATGATGCACCAAATAAAGGGTGTGTTTCCAAACTGATAAAGGGTCTAATTTGAAGAGGGTGCTGATGCACCACAGGACATAAGTTCACCTATTGCAACCTAGAGCCAGGGTAAGTAATACCACAGACTAAGAGACAAGTGTTCCCTTTGCCATAAACTTGGTATCCAGATCGAGAAATCATTCTGAGTCTTGCCAGACCTTGAAGAAGGAATGAACTCATTAGAAGGGTGAACGATACACCACAACTCAAGCTGGCATGCAAATACTCCACCACTTCAATAAGCACAGAACTCCCAAGAACTTGCAATAGAAACTTTGAACTTGCACAGTGTACACCTCTCTAAGTACTGAGAAAGTGCACAAAGAAGATACTAAAATGATTGTAGGACTTAAGATTAGTCACAAAACGTACACGTTTTATTGGCTTCAATAACATGCACAATGCTTCATTATAATTCAGAAGAGGCAATAGTTTCCTGTTACATGTCTTTGAAGAGGAGGCTTGAAAGTTCATCTCAACATTTTTACAAGAACAACTTGCCAGAAGAGAGGATTCTTGAAAATATGTCAACTGGATGTCCTACGATATCTAATCTGTCCAACAATCTCTGGATTGTAAGCGAACCCTGTTGGGGTAAATGAGCCATCCAACTTACATTTATAGAAGAATATGTGAGAGAATTCCAAGAGGAAGGGTAATAATTATATTCCTAAATTCAAAGGCCCATGATGTGCCATTTATTGCATTTGGTTGAACCACTTGAGAAGGTTCCATCATGTGGTCATTAATGTACCTGTTGACAATCTAATCTTCTCAATTAATTAAAACCTTGCTAATATTTAAATAAAATATTTGAATAATAATAATTATATCATTAAAATATTTAAATAAAAATATTAATTCGCAATTAACATTATGGTCGGGCCCCCCTTAGGACAAAACGTTTAAAATTGAGAGAGAAAGGCCAACACGGTGGATCATAGGCTCCACAAAGGAAAATATCTGTAAAATTTGTATCCTGATATGAACCCGACTCCGAGCCAATTTACCCCACCATTATGGCTTGTAGAACACTCAATGTCGAGTTCAATGAACATGAACTCAATTCTCCATGCAAGGAGAGTTCCTTCATCGTTCGGGTCGAAGCCTTAAAGTGTCATACTCACCTTCTTTCCAGATACCATCGAACCCCTGAAAGTTCTTGTGTTGAGCTCAACGTTTCACAATTGAATACTCGGTCAGTCTTAGCTCGCTCGTCAGCTCTTTGTTCTTAAAAGAATGAAATTGTTGGCCAAGTAATAAATTACATGGTTCTTTTATTAGATAACATTGTAATAATAACATTTCGGCTTTGCCATAATGTGTAAGCAAAATGTGTCCTTCGTGTATTCACGCCGATGAGAAAATGCTCACTACCAATGTTTTAGTTCAACATGGAGTCAATTTCCATGATCAAGTGACCAACATTCGATTGGTCATACCCAGATGTCCCATTCTAAGACGACCCTTGGATCGGCTTGATTCTTCGGAACTGTATTCCATTCGCACAAATGCTATCTGGCAGTTACTGACTAGCAATCTTGTGGCTCCAAATCCTTCGACAGCTCGTCTTCATGTTTTTCATGGGATCTTAGTATGGCTTAGGTAGCATGTGAGTTTCACATCTATACCCGAGTTTAATCCCAGAAAACTATGCAAAGCATCCATTATGTTATAATTGGCCAACGCATGAAAAGAAGTCTTGTTCATAAAAGATCGACATTGAAGCAACTGGGGAAACTCATTAGGACCTTCACAAATGTACAGGTAACCCAACCATATGAAAATTCTTCCTTAGTCGTTTGACGCCATGAAGCTAGTATAGGGATAAAAGCTATGATAAAATTCGGCTTGAATACTATTTCCATGTTGACTCAGTGCCATTGTAAATGGTCTCAAGCTCCATTCGTTGAGTTTGTATCCACCTCGGGTAAGACAAGATCACACTTTCGGTTATTTTCAATTTTGACTTTCCATAATGGACTATCCGCGAGCTATAAATATTGGGCCGAGTTGAAGATACATATATTTGGTCAAGGAGAGACCATTTGCAAGTAACAAGTTTAGTAGGGCATCTTCCCTAAACGGAACCAGCTTATTTCTGCGAGAGCTGACCTTCACATTCAATTCATTTTTACGAAGCCAATCTTGTTGACCAACTATGAATCGTTCCAACTCGTGCTTGTCCGACACATCCTGGGCTTATACAGAGCTTCATCGCAACTCGATCTCAAGTGAAATTTGCCACGAAGCTCCTCACCATCAGCTTTCGTCACTGACAATCCCATCGTACTGAGCGGCATCGTGAATATTTGTTTCCGAACTCACTCAGTCATCAGACTCTGAGTTCAGACTGAGGCTCCATGCCTACAACTCGGGTTTATGGCACTCTCTTCCAATTTGAGCCATTGCCGTCTAATACCTGATTCAGATAACGGCATTTTTTCACAAACGGCTATTCGATGGAATCGACTAAAAAAAGCTTCTACCTCCAAACTGCAACATGCGTCTTGCACTGAGCTGCATTGTTGTAAATTTGAGCTCATGCTAGCGCTTGCCTATTTGCTGGGTTCAAGTCTTCAGCATAGCTTTCGCCGTCAACATTATCTCTCGCACGATGAGTCTTCACGCTTGAGCCATAAACGCAGTCGACTTGGTCTGAAGCCATCCGTCAACATTGGTATCACGTCAGCCTTGTGTTAACCCATGACCCCCAGCGCTCTAATGACACTAGCTGATCCTATTCAATCCCCCTGGTGACTCACACAAAGACTCATACCACGTCTTGCTAGAACTGTCTCCCACGTTCTCCGACTGGATCTGCATCGTAGTGATCTCCGCTTGGTCACCACTTGACTCGGAGAAAGACTCCGGCGCTTAGAAGTATCACTCATGGTCTTGCTCGAGCTTCGACTCCTTCCACATGGGAAACTAGGCGGTCGAGTTGGCCAACACTGCGGAATCATACCTTAGCGTGTTTTTCCATAGCTCGACATGACATTCATACAACACGTAACTTCCAAATATAGGGGGGAATATGGAATTTCGAGGCCATTTTGCCATTGAATAATTTTGCCCTATGGTTTACCCTTCCCCGGATGCTCCCCATTTTTTGGCAGTAGATTTAAACGTGGAATCTCCCAGGCGTTGGAATTTGGCCAACTTTGCGGGGGCACCAAGTCAATTCCCTCGAAAACTCCCCGACGCTTATGACTCGGCGACGTTTGGGACTGGAGTGCGGGCTCGCTGGCATTATTTCCATCAGGATAGATTGGCTACCCGCTGTCCACTCCCCTGACTCGGACCCGTGACCAATGCGACATCGATTTCCCTTTTTTTCCACACATTCCCAGCTGTAGCTCGTAAGGTGTGATCCCTGTAACTCGAAACCTTGATGCTTGCCAACTTACTGACATAGCTCGAAGCTGCTGCGATATAATTACAAAGCTTTTCTTTGCCTCAGTGCCACATTCGGGCCTGATCCATTTTCACCGTTATGAGATTCGCATGCATGATTTGGTGACTCGTAATTCTTGTAAGGCCTCGGCTCGAGGCATCTTTGCCGAGGCTCTTCTTGCATTTTGACTCCTCCTGTAGCACCTAGACTGGCTCGTCACTTGCCCGCGTCTCATAAAAATATGGCTTGTAGGAAAAGCCCGAATCTGCAGGACCTGGCTTGTTGCTAGCTGAACAGATAACAACATAGTTGGATCGACCTGCTTGTTGGAAGTGCTCAAAAAGAACTTCTACTATACTGCAACATGCTTGCTACCTCAGCCTAGCCTTGTATCTCGTTGAGTCTAGAAAAAGTTATGTCGCCTGTGCACCGAATGCTCAGCTCGAGGAAGGTTTGAACAATGCCAGCTAAAAATATATATACTGTATTCACTAATACCCTGGCTCCGACATTCTTGTTGCCTTTGCGAGCTTACCATTTTAAAATTATTTTGAGTAGGCCTCGACCAGTTTTGCATTAATCAATGAGCCCTGGAACTGTATCCTAGAAATTGTCTTTAATGCATCCACACGAAATGAGTTGCCTTGAATTATCCATCATGCTCGATGAGTCCCATCGATAGGGCTCCATCACATATCTCTATTTACGAAATGATCTCCATTCATTTTATGGCACTCTTGATGCCTTGGCTTGTGTTTGAATCACCCTAGCTCTGCAGAACGTGTCCTAAAAGAAGCTCACCACATGATCTCCAAAATGAATGATTCACTAAGATGAGTCAAACTCCTTATCTCTGCCTTCGCTTCCACCTGTGGCTTGAACCTTTCCAATTTGTTGAGACTTTATCGATGCCATAACTTGAACTTTGACTCAACTTGACTTGGCCTTCAAATCTTTTTGCATCGATCTCTACTGAGATCCTTATAGAGTTCCCTTCATTCGTCAATTTTCAGTAGTCACAAAATCACACACTTACTACTATAATTATACCGCCAAGTATGTTGTTTTATATATGGATCTTACGTAAGAAAAGTATTCACTAATGACCCATCCCCTAGTCCTGTCATCAGTTTAGTTGGTCATTGTCATTGATTTTTCTTGCATAGTCATCACTTTTTACACAGTTCTGGTCATCTCTTGATGAGTCTTAGCTGTCATTATTTACTCAGTTGTCATCTCTAGTCTTTGACTAGGACACCTGGGAAGGGATTAGGGTGCCCATGGGCTCCCTGGTCCTCATTTTTGGGTGCACCCTGGTCTCAGTTGCACTTGGTTCTAATTTAGAAGTTTGAGGTCTAGTCTTTATGGTTTTCCCTCCCATTCCCCTAGGCACTAGTCGGAATGTCGGGTCATTAGTGTCAAAATTTGAGCAAGAGATCCCTATATAAACACAACATACACACTATCTTAAGGGTAGACTATTCTACTAAGGGTTAGCTATCTACATAAGGCAAAGGACTGCATTTGGGCACTATTCTGCATCACACACTACATAGGAAGGGTTGTATTCATTCTATTCCATCCACCATTTTCATCTTACATCTAGATATTGCTTACTACTTTGGCATCATTGGTGCTAGGGAACCCTAGGCACATCATTGCACACACAAGCACATAGAACTACATTAGGTTTGAGATGTAGTGCAATGCTCAGTCATAAGTCCATCCATTTGGAAGTTGAGGACAGTCTGACCCATTCATTTGCATCTTTATTTTTTTAGGGTTTGATGCTTTTGTGTGGGATTTTGTAGGAGATTATTCATTGGAGATCTACAGTGACATCAGTGAACCAAGTGTGACACCAACCTGATCAAAGGTGAAGCATTGTGAAGGTTTAGTGACCCTATCAGGTTCAATTTTTGAGTTTCTGTAGACCAGGTGCACCCATATTCAGACCAAGGGCACCCACAGGCACCCATGTACTCCTCCAGGCATCCCAGTCTAGCCAAATCTTCCACTTCTGTAATTTTCTGAGGTTTTTCACTACATTTAGTTCTACTAGAACATCACTCTGATTACCGCAAGGTAAGTTATATTTTAGGTTAGTATCATTTCCCTCCTATTTCAATTATTTCATTTTAAAATATCAAATAAAATTAGCTAGCATTTATATTGTAGTTTATGTCAGTTATTTCATTATTGTACTTCTTAGATTACTAGTAAAACATTCAGATTTTAGTTAATCATTTTGGTGAACCTGTACTTTAGAACATTTTTTCCCTAGGATCCACTTCAAACCCTAATGGCTAAGGATATTTTGTCTCCTTCTCATCCCATCATGTCACACTTTAGTGTTAATCCAATCTATGATGAGGTTATTATCCTTGAGCTCACATCTCTCTATAATAATGTTACTGTTCCAGATCATATTCACCAACAACTCTTAGACGGTCAGTAATATATACCTACTCGTTTTGAAGACTCTCCCATTGGCATTAGTATTGTTTTGAATCCGATAGCCTTCACTCATTGTACACCATGCTATACAACTACTAGTGATCCTCCTGCTGACCTATCTAAGGAAATTCTAGATGATTCTCTTATTGATTACATGTTAGGTCTTGATAATAGCTCTCATACTGATTCTCCTCCTCATCAGACCACTACTATGGCTACATCTCATGAATCTCCTACTTCTGATATTTATTCTCCTAATCCATCACATACTAATTCACATACTCCTTCATACTATGTTGATGATCCACTTAGTGACATACTTATATCTGAGTCACTTTCTGATTCTGAGGAACAATTGATAGTCATGAATCTACTAATTTTCATACCACTAAGTCTGAATCTCCTACTCCACTTTCTCCTGAGGTTATATCTAGCATAATGCATGAGGCACCTCCATCTATTAGTTCTTCTACTCCTACCATTTCATCTCCTCCTAACACTTCACCTACATCTGTTACTTCATCTTCTACTATCGAGGTATCTCCATTGGTTGCTCCACCTCCTAGGGATGTTTCTGATGCTAGTCCTACTACTGCTATGGATATTCCATCTCCTCCTCTGGAACCTACCCTTAGTGTTCCTTTAGCATCATAATCTCCTTTATCTTCTCTTGAGGTACCCATGATTACTCATAATGGAAAGTTATAACCACTTAATACATTGTTGCCATCTCCTACTATTCCTCACAAGACATTTTGTCTCTCATGCATGCCATAGGTCAATTACAATCTCAGGTTCAGTCACTCACTTTAGAAAGTAGGGCTTATTATGCTTCAATTGATAACAACTCATTACATGGAAACCCTATTCCTAAGAGGATCCATAACTCCACATTTCCTAAGGACTTTATCATGCCTACATTCACATGCTTTGATGGTACTGGTGACCCTCACCTACATCTCCAACATTACCACATGGCTATGGCTTCCTATTCTAATGATAGATTATTTCTTAAGGCCTTTCGACATAGTCTTATTGATGATGCATTACAATGGTACACTCATCTTCCATTTGGTTCCATTAGTACTTACTATGATATGGAGGATGCCTTCCTCCATCATTTTATCATCAAAAATGGCCCTAGAGCTACTTATGATCATATACCTACTTTACATCAGGGTGCATCTGAACCTATCAAGGATTACATTTTATGATTCAATGCTTGTATGCATCAACTAGTATTCCAACCTATTGATCTAGAGAAGCAATTTATCTTTTGTCATGGTCTCATTCCCACTCTCAAACAATGATTACAATATGATACATGTGAGTCATTCATACTATTGTGCTATGAAGTCATTGACCTAGAACATGATCTTCTCTCAGCACATGTTATTGACCCTCCACTTCCTCCTACTACTATGGTATTATTTAATTCTCCTCCTTTTCCATCAGTTGAGCATCTTACACAATCTCCATCTCTACCTTAGCAAGAAGTTCAATCTACAATTACACAAAAACATCCTTCTCCTCCCTCCATGACAAAATACTTCTCCAACTACTCCATCTTTTCTGCATGAGCCATTACACTTCTCTCATCATGCTTGACCACATGATGTGTTGTGTGTTTTACTTAATGAGCATCTAATTCGCTTACCCTCTAATCAACATCATCCACAACATCATCTACAATGTCAACGTGATCAACCCTATTGTAATTATCATCACATCAATGGCCATAGGGACAATGATTACTTTTCCCTTCATGATAGATTGCAACAATTAGAGGATAAGGGCATTATTTCCTTTGGCTCTCACTCACGTGAGCGGTCCATCTCTCCTCTGCCTCGATAGCGTGTTTCTACCCATGTTGAATTGTCTCCTCCATCCAATGCTAAGGTTATTATATGTCCACCACCACAGGTTATCACTCATGTGCGCTCTCCACTACATCCATCCATAGTTGCACCATCGCATCCACCACATCCACTCCATCCATCTCATCCACCACATCATGTTATTGCTTCACATCGGCTGCCACATCCCTCCACATTTGTCCATCCCACCATGGCTCCATATGACATTCAGTTTAGTTCATATGCTCATGTTGCTTCCATCCCACATGCTTCCACCACTTCGCACCACCTTGGTCTTTGGTAGGTGATTACTATCACCTTACCCCCCGATGATGCACTTGTGTTCTTACAGTTCTTACATGACTGTTGAGGGATTTTCTATAAGAACCTTTCATCACGTGCTTTGTCGATTCATCTAGTGCACTCAATCATTTCCTGATGACGCACTCTTGCTTTACATGGTTCATTCTTGACTGTTGAGGGGTATTAACTAAATGAACCTAATCATCCATACGCTGGGGGGCATCACTAATCTTCTCCCCCCGTATTCATCACACTAACATATTACTTGTATTATCATATTAATTATCAAATTTATCATGACATTTTAGTTTGGAAATCATACATTATCTATTTTTACATACATTCATCATTATTACACTAACTATCATCACAAATTCCATTCAACAAATTTTATCTCATCATTATCATATCTAGCAAATAAAAATTACATACATTATCTATCATCATTCACATTACACATTTTTTCTATCATTATGAACAACATAATACAAACATACATCAATAAACATGAATTATATCCAACACATTACATACATTACAACAATAATCACTGAATCATATATCATCAATCACATTACAACATCAATACATAACAAATAAAATCATCATACCACTAATAAAATATATATCTATATATATATAGTACAATCATCATTACAAAAACATATCATCACTCGGGGGCAACTCCCCTACATCATATACAATAATACAAATCAAATCTCATCATCAATATTGCTCTCGGGTACTGCAAAAACCCTATAACTAGATGCCTCACCACTAACTCTGTGTCACTACTCGCAACCTCGATACCTCTCAACCTACCTCCGTAACAAGGTAACCTTTGTAGACTGCTTAGCAAACTGATCTGTAACTGACATAAATTGCAAACACATCTTGTGCTAAGGGACCACCACCCACCCTCTCTGGCTCATTGAGTCTCCTCGTGGGCCTCATCTCTCTCACCTAGACAACACAGTGCATGTGGTTACTGCTATGGCCAATGGCTTAAACAAATGGGCATGCTCACCCGTGATTTCATCTACATGCTTTAGTATCCCTCCACCTGCCAATGCATCACTGGGAACATTCCATGTCAATGTACGGATGGATGTGTCCACTATCAAGGACCAATATGCATCACCTAAAAAAATAATAAAAAACATGTTAGATAAACATAATCATAACATAGGAAAGTAAAAAAACCTACAACACAACTATAGATACTCATGCTCAGATATAACCACTATTACAGGATCGGGGGCATGTCCTTTCCCCCTCTACCCCTCCTCCATGTGGTATTCCCCTATTTGCTCCAAAAATGGGAAATAGGAACACCCATCTATGTGTTACCCACCATGCTATGGTATGCCTCTGTGCATCCTGCATCATCTCCATCTACTGGCTCTATCACACGATCTACCTCATCTGGCCCTAGGGGTACTAGCTGCTCTCTTGTGGGCCTTGGTCTAGCTCCGTCCCTCCTAGGTGCTCTAATTTCCCTCAACCACACATATGAATCTGGGGGCACATCCTGAGCCATACCAAACTAGTGCACGATACCCTCTCCACCTGGAATAGCTCAGTCACACCTGGGAATTGATCCTCTAACCACATGGTCCTTTGTATACACCATAGCTCTATAACATCCTCTGGCCATCCCCCATAGTCTGGTATGGCCTGCCATATCACCATCTCAGATCCCATGTGATCTATAAGTGCTCTATAGGTATTTGTATCCAATTTCCATTTGCACACACCAATCCACCTCCTAGCATATATGTCAGGTCTAGCCCACTCTACTCTAGGACCTCCTACTGGCCTCAACACTGCTATGTGCTCATAGGCCCACACATGTAATAATTTCATAGCTCCTATACCACCTCCATGCTCCTCCTGAGTGAATCTGTACAAGTCTCTATATAGGTGGGCCAACACACAATGTGCCCATGCATATCTAGTACCCTCCTCCTCAATCCTAAGGACATATGTCATACATCTTATATAAGATGCCTACACCACCTCCCTCAATGACGATAGATGATGCAATGAAAACAACTATGAACTTCCGCAAGCGTGGAACCCCAGACCTCAAAATGGCATCCAAGCTGATATGGGCCTCGGTAGGTACCCGGGTCCCCACAAAATATTGTTGGGCATCTCTCATCTGCCTCTCCATGTTCTCCACCACCATGACATGTACCCTCTCCCCAACAACTGGAAACCTCAATATATGATACACATCCTCCAATGTAACAGTCATCTCCCTATAGGAAACCAAAATGTACAAGTATCTGAGTTCCATCTCTCGCATAGTGCTGTCAACATAGGCATATTATGGGGCACATCCCCCATCTATGCTATGTGTCATAGACCGGCATGGTCCATGACCTCCCAATCATCGTCAGACAAACCCAATCCAAGAAAACTACTCAAATGATGACCCCCACGGAACTCCCTCGAGTGGATATCCCTCTACAAACCACAAAACAACAAAACACAATGTTAGGACACTATATAAATCCAAACATACTCATTTACAACATTAATATACATCCAAAATAACATTTCCATCATTCTAGACTAAATGCACCCTCTCTGGACTGGGGCACCCAAAAGCAGTATTGGGGCACCTAGGAGCAGGACACCAACGCCCAGGTCTGGGTGCTCCTGTCCCGAAGGCCATTAGCACCTTCACCACTCTTGTCTAGGTCTAAAATGTTGAGAACATTAAAAATATCAACTTTGTAAAAAATCAATAGAAACAACTATTACACACACATTTTCTGAAAAAACATTGCACTTACCAACTCTCATCTGTCATACATGATGCCACTGCGGTCGCCACCATCTCAAATCAGCTAGGTCATGTTGCTCTCACTTGTGGCATCTTTTCTCACTTAGCAGCTCACTCTCACAATTACATAAAAGACAAATGAAGTGACTAATCACCTTTTCACCTTCTTACTTATAGTTACTTTACATCACAAACTTTACTATAGTCATTATTTCAGATCATTATCTCAACTAATACACACCACATGATTTTCATCATATCTTGAGCGTTTTTACTCTGATTCACACCCTGTTTGTGACACTTATTTTAGAATTCCACCTACCATCATACCATACACATGACACATGCATTATCTCTCCTTCACATATATTTATTCAATCAATCTACACACATTTTGGTGATTTTATCACATTTATCTATCTCGTGCTTACTTTCGGCTTAGCATGTTCATTCTTATCATCACTTCCCCTTTTTCCCCTTACAAAAGGGGGCATACAATTGGGGTCATCCTATAATTCCCCTTACATTTCATAAGTGGTCAATAAACACTACCAATTCATTATTTTCAAACATTTACTAATGCACTATGTGATATTTCACCATCGATTCCCCCTAATGACCTAACCTGGGGGAAACAAAGTTAAAATATCTATATGTGATATTTCATCAATTTCTATTGATTCCCCCTAATGACCTAACCTGGGGACAACTAGCATAAAATATCTCTATGAGTAACCAATCAGAATCAATCATTCAATCAATCAATCAATTCACCAACATGTTCAAGTCTCTAACAATCGAAATCACACTATTTAATCAATACAATACAATACATGCGGCCTCCCAGATGACCTAACTTGGGAGTTACATTCATTACTTTCCCAGATGACCTAACTTGGGAAGTTATTCTATATTTGGCATTTTCTTCCAGATGACCTAACTTGGAAGCCATCATACATTTTGTGTTTTCTTCCAGATGACCTAACTTGGAAGCCATCACATTGCGGTGACACCCGTGGAGTGGGGGAAAGAGTGCCTTTCCTATACCACTCCTATATGGGTCAACTATTTGATCAAAATTACTTGGATCCAAAAACCACAAAAATTTTGATCTGAGTCCATCTGCAGTGGCTAGATCTTGAGGATGTAGTTACAGGTTGGAGAATAACACACCTTTCTCCCTACACTCTTCCTCTGGTGGTAGGATGCCCAAATCCTCTGGTTGATTTTTCATATATGTGTAATTGGGTTGGGAATTGATCACTCCCTACCCCATCATATGTTATTCATTTAATCATCAACCATTCAACATTACAATCATCACTCTCATTCAGTGCACTTCACCATGACATTATGTTTCTCACTAGGTTGCATGGATCAACACATTGATCCATGGTTCAACATGCTATATGGTTCATTCGACATGATTTTTCTACCACATCTATGTACATTCTACTACAACATGGGCTTCTCATATTTCTCTCAGGTACACATCTCTATCTACTTTATGTTACTGAGATTTCTGCTCACCAACATAAAGTGGGGGTAAATGTAGTCACAAAATCACACACTTACTACTATAATTATACCACCAAGTATGTTGTTTTATATATGGATCTTGCGTAAGAAAAGTATTCACTAATGACCCATCCCCTAGTCCTGTCATCAATCTAGTTGGTCATTGTTATTGTGTGTCTTGCATAGTTGTCACTTGTTTGCACAGTTCTGGTCATCTCTTGATGAGTCTTAGCTATCGTTATTTACTCAGTTGTCATCTCTAGTCTTTGACTAGGGTGCCTGGGAAGGGATTAGGGTGCCCTAGGCTCCCTGGTCCTCATTTTTAGGTGCCCTGGTCTTGGTCACACTTAGTTTTAATTTAGAAGTTTGAGGTCGGTCTTTATGGTTTTTTCTCCCATTCCCCTAGGTACTAGTCAACATGTCAGGTCATTAGTGTCAAAATTTGAGCAAGAGATCCCTATATAAACACAACATACACACTATCTTAAGGGTGGACTATTCTACTAAGGGGTTAGCTATCTACATAAGGAAAGGGACTACATTTGGGCACTATTCTGCATCATACACTGCATAGGAAGGGTTGTATTCATTCTATTCCATCCACCATTTACATCTTACATCTAGCTATTGCTTGCTACTTTGGCGTCATTGGTGCTAGGGCACCCTAGGCACATCATTGCACACACAAGCACATAGAACTACATTGGGTCTGAGATGTAGTGCAACACTCAGTCATAAGTCCATCCATTTGGCAGCTGAGGACAATCTGACCCATTCATTTGCATCTTTCTTTTTTTAGGGTTTGATGCTTTTGTGTGGGATTTTGTAGGAGATTATTCATTGGAGATCTACAATGACATCAATAAACCAAGTGTGACACCAACCTGATCAAAGTTGAAGCATTACGAAGGTTTAAAGACCCTATTAGGTTTGTTTTCGATTCATTATACAGGCCAGGGTGCCCATAGGCACCCATAGGTGCCCCTGTACTCCTCCAGGCCTCCTAGTCTGGCAAGATCTCCCACTTCTGTAATTTTTTGAGGTTCATCATTACATTCAGTTCTACTAGAACATCGCTCTGATTATTGTGAGGTAAGTTATATTTCAGGTTAGTACCCTTTCCCTCCTATTTCAATTATTTCATTTTAAAATATCTAGGGTACTGCACCGCCAGAAAGATGTTACACATACCCCAATGATGATACAGGTCTCCTCGCAAGGTGTTCAGGATCCAGAAAAGCTCGCCAAGTATACGTTTGTATCCCGTATGCCTCATCCGGCCTCCGTGTGCTTTGTTCTACCCTCTGCCCCCCTTTTTCCTTGCATTTTGGTCTTAAGTGATGAGACCGCCACCCTGCCTGGGTGGCGGTCCCGTGACCACCACCCAGGATAGGGCGGCGGTCTCGTAACTACCACCCTACATAGGGTGGCGATCCTGTGCGCATTTTCCAGAAAGTTCCAACGATCGCGTCAAACGTAAAATTTCAATTTCTATCCACATTTTTCAGCTACTTTGCTTTGCATTTATGTTTTGGCCACCCTGTGAATAGTGTTTTCACTTTGTTTAATGGTAAAAGAGTTCCATTCCAAGTTACCTTCTAGTGAATGCATTTGCTATAAATAGCCAGCTTGTTTTCAAACAAATGGCCCCTCTCCTTCTCTGTTTAATCATTCAGTCTTTTGAGTTTCTTGCTTAGAATTCCAATAGTTTCATGTTTTGCATCCATTGTTAGTCTTCCTTTGTTGTTTAGAGGTCATTTGATCTTCTTGTTTCAATCTTGCTTCATTTTTGTTCCATGCAAGTCAGTTTAGAATAAGATAGTTTCATTCTTAGATTGGAATCCATTTAGAGTTGCAGGTTTTGTTTAGTCACAAAAGATAGTTTCTAGAACTCTCAGTGCATTTGTGTTGTATTCCCGCAATAAATCCCGCTAGGAATTGCATAGTCAAGCTCTGTTCACTTGCACTATCTCTCTCTTACTGCATTGTATTTGGTCTATATCCAAAGCTGCCATTGTTCGAGTACCTTATTCTGCTGATGCTATCATATACATGCTTTTCTGGATTCAAGAGAACATGAAGGAATGAGGAGATCACACTAAGGGGACAAAGTCACACACAACTGGATTTACCACTGTTCTGTAAACACCAGGTTTGAGCTATCAAAGTTCTAGTTACAACGTATCAAATAGAGTAGTAAATTATTTTATTTCAGTCAAAGCTCACTCTCGATATCACCAGGGAAGCTGTGGGGATTGATAGTTTCTGAGAAACTATGATTCATTCCTCACTTCTGAGGTAGGATCGAGAGTCTTTCAATTTAAAACAATTAGTTGCTTAGATATTTAGGATAAATTCACAACTGCACAGGCAAATAGCTACACCGGGCTACTTTGTTTGTTTTAATTCTGTTACTAGATTAGTTGTCCATTTTCTAAATATATTAGAATAGCTGCTCTTTTAATTTCGTTAAAATACTTCATCGAAAATACAAAAATAAAAGAATACATGCATAGTGTAGATACATCTTTCATAATTAGTTTATTAGTTTTAGTTAAAAGTTGAATCATTTTGCATGACAATCACGGGACCTAGAGAGCCCAGAGAATACATATTTGAACCAATAGTGCCTCAACCAAATCTCCCCACAACACTAGCTGATATAGATCAAGACCTTAGGATACAGGTCTTTCGAGCAACGGTAAACCTACGAGCAATTAGTGAACAACTGAGAGAGTTAAATATTGAAGACGACAAGGCATACACATTTTGGTCAAATCATCCTAACTATAGACTGCCTTGATAGGATATCCGTATGACTGTACAAGGACTCGAAAGAGAACAAGTATTTGGTTGCGATCCTTTAGTTCCACAACCTAACGCAGGAGACCTCCTCATTGACATAGATACTAGCTTACGCATTCAAGTTGCCAGAACACCTGTAAGGTATTCTGAGAAAATTACACAACTTCTAGTTCTAAACATAGAGGCTGAAAAGGTGTATGATTATTGGATAATCGGAAGGAGAGATTAACTCTTCACATGACCATAGGAGGTCTGACACAACCACGAACTTACGGTTGTGATCCACAGGTCCCACAACCCAACGGGCCTACTAATCAATCAGACATTGATGCTGGTTTACGAACACTAGTATTTAGGTCCTCACCACTTCCACCAGACATTATTACACAATTCTCCTTATTAAACATAGTAGCCAATCAAGCTAAGGATTTCTGGACTAGTCCAAATAATCATCCATAAAACCCCGGAAAATCCACTACACCTCCCATCACCATTTTCATGACCTTGTCTGGAAATATACACGAAGCACCCACAGGTCACTTCCCACGTATCCAACAGCCAATAAACAGGATCTCGGCAGAGCTCGACATTGATTGGAGCCTCCGAACAGCTATTATATCTGAACGATCCATTACACCAATTCAGGTTAGGAGGGCCTTCTTCACCTTAGATTCACAGATTCCATTATTGCGTATTGAGGATATAAGATTACCCAACTAGTTTGTCTGTATCCATATATATTCCACATTCACCGGCCGTCTCGGCATGACCTCGGGAGGTCGGGTACGAGGAAGAGTTACTTGTAGATTCCCATGCTCGCATGTCACTTTTCCATCGTACAAAATTGGTGAACCCGACGTGAAACAAACAATTCTTCCTCTTTTTTTTTCATTTCTTTCATCCACCTTCGCTCTTTCCCATTATTCTGCGGGTATTCATATACCCCCCGAATATGTTGGGATACGATGCATATGGCAGACCTCTCTCAGGTCTCGAAGCAAAATTATGGTCAAACAAATAGACAACCATCACCCTCGCTTTCTACATGGGCTGATAACTATTCAAGTAATTACTTGTCATCTCAAACTCCCCCTCAAAGAACTATTTCTAGTTCTTCATTCCGAATTGAGGAGTTGGATCAGCTTGCACAAACACAACAACCAGAGCCCTCAGGCTCTAACAATATGATGTTTACTGGAGAATCCATTTCATCTCCTCGGGTCTTGTTCAGACCACAGATCAGTAGACAGTCAGATCCACTCCCATTTTTGGATGAGGAGTACTTAGCACGCTATGCTAGAAGTGAACAATGCTTCCAAAACATGTACCCACCTATAGGGAGTTTGCAAATACAATCTGATACCCAACTCCAAGAAAATACCCCCATTCCTCCACCTACAGGAAATGCCCTTGGTGAAGCTTGGCAGGGTAATGATCAATTCATAGCAGGGTATCATACCCCTTTACAACCTCAAGGTATACAACAAATGCCATTAAGGAAAAACACTGTGTCTTCACCAATAGAGGTCATTTCAGCCTTAGTTGAAAAGGTTAGAGGATGGAACTTGCTCAAGCAAACCAAAATTCATATTTTGGGCAAGCAGGAATCCCCAACCCTCCGCATCACCCCAGTCAGGTTGACCTCCTTACAGGAACAGGCACGTTAGGCATGCCTCCTCAACATCCGTATAATTACCCACAACAAACACCAACTAGGACCGCATTTTCAAATGCCGCTCCAGTTGAAAATATGATACCTCCCGGCTTGGCACCAAACAACCCATACCAGAACAATGCTCCTCCCTACTTAAACATTTATTCAAAATCACCACAAGGAGACATGTTCTCTTCTCCCGGGATGTTCGTTCAACCACAGGGATTCCCTTATGTCCCTGCAAATACATATGCTATGCCATATCAACAAACCATGCCACCCCCACCCCCTCAGCAAGCACCATCGATGGTCGAGGCCTATGCGGTAGGGACTTATTCAGAATATTTAAAAGAGCCCCTAGACTTCACCATACGAAGTGTTATGCTTCCAAGACCTCTTCCTGATTTACCCAAATACAAAGGGGAAGGAGATCCAAATGCACACATTAAGGCCTATGCCACAGCCATACGGGAATTACTCCCTTGGGATGGGGTTGTTGCTAAGATATTCCCTAAAACCTTAGAGGGTATTGCCCTTGATTGGTATTACAGAATACCTGAAGCCTCGATACACTCATTTAAACAACTCGTGTCAGAGTTCATCAAAGCTTTTGATATGAACAAATTGTTAAGAACAGGAATCAGGGAATTCTTGCATATTAAACAAGAACATAATGAATCCGCTGCTCATTTTATTCAAAGATGGCGTACGGTTCTCTACTCATCAGCAAGTGCTCCAAAAATGGATCAAATGGAATTATGTGATTTATTCCTTCATTCTCTTAATAGAGAGATAAATGAAGAAGTCCAGAAGTTCCCACTAAGAACTTATGATGAAGTACTCGAGAGTGCTCTCCGAATCGACCAAGCAGTGATAGATAGTGGTCGTAAGACATATGGAACAAATGGGAAATTAACCACTCCCAATCAAAACACCGCGGCCTATCCTAATGCTGGGAATGCTAATCAAGGACCTAAGATCCTTAACAAGAACCACGGAGTTACAATAGATGGAGTAACTGACCAAACTAAAAGAGAAAATGTTGTAAACATTTTGCCACCTATAAATAATCAGTGAAATAACAATTTTACTCCAACAATCAACACGGTGGATTTTAATCGTCCACCATGACCACAACAAAAACAACAAAAACAATGAAAAATCCAAACACAAGGTCCAAATCAAAACCCAACTGGATATCAGAGTCAAAACCAAAGGCAACAACCTCAAAATTTTAACTCTAACAACCAGCAACCTTATCAGAATTTTGGGCCACAACAGGTTTCAAATCAACAGCCTCAAAATTATAATCCCAATTTGTATTGTGGTTTCCACAAGATTCAAGGCCACGATACTAGGACTTGTCGTGACTACAATAAATTCATGCAGCGTTTTCCAGAAGATCAAAAACAACTCTTTATAGATATGTTTTTAGCAAATTCTGTAGTACCCATGCCAAACACTTATACAGGGGCAGTTTCCCCTCAAAATGCACCCCTCAAGATCTTTAATGATCCACTCCCAAACCATTCTAACAATAACAGGTTAGATCCTAGTGGAACAAACAAAGGTGTTATAAAAGGAAACAATGATCATGAAGCTTCAACTTCATTAAATCCACCAGTCGCACCCCAACTAGGAACTCGACCCCAAACTAAGATAGTTGGTCTGGTAGAGTTAGACACCGAGCTACCCATAGAAACCATAACAAGAACACGGGATTATTCTTCTCAACCAACTCCAAGTTATCCATTGGAACTAGACAACATTCAACAAATGTTGGTAAAACCCATAGGCGCCTATGATTTAATTAATGACTTAACTAAAACCTTCTCTCACATCTCCTTTTTGGATTTGTTAAAGAACTCTCCCACCCATAGGGCTGCCCTCTTAGAAGCATTAGGCCTTGGTCATTTAATCAACATCACTCCTCCTCTGGAAATGCAAGTAAACCATGTAGACTTTGACGTCTACCCTCCAGGGCAGCCAGATAGGGATACTGAGTTTATATTTGATATAAGAAAAATGCCAACAGACGCTGAAATTACATGAAGAGGTGACCCAACTTTACATTTACAAGTATGGGTTTACAATAATTATGTTAAATGTGCAATGATTGACAATGGGGCAGCAGTTAACATAGTCCCCTTCACTTTTCTTCAAAAGTTAGGATATGGAGAGACAAATTGTTCCACAACACGAAATACGCTAAGAGGTTATGATAGCCTCAAGGCCACTTCAATTGGAACCATAGTTTTACCAGTCACTTTAGGACCCAAGACGGTCCTCACCAAATTTTATATTATAGATCGGGAAACCAACTATAATATGATCCTCGGTCGGCCATGGATACACCGCATGAAGGCAATCCCTTCCACGTTATTCCAAGAAATAAGATTTCTACACTTAGGGAAAATATTTGTGGCACAAGGTGACCCAAAACCCTTCGATATACACCTAGCTGATTTGAAGAAAAGACCAGGCGTTCACTCCGAGTTTGAACTCCCAACAAATCAACTTAGCAAACCAATTAATTCGAAACCAAAAGAGAAGTTGATACCCACCACAGAATTGGAAATTACAAATCTGGTCGAGGGCATTCCAACACTCAAAAATGAGACCAACGTCATAGAAACAGTGTCATTAGGGACTACCACAAAAATTGTCGAGTTGCTAGAGAAAGATTTACCTATTCTCCTACCATTTGATTCTATGGGTATGGGATGCACCCTGGGAATTTCTTCTCTCCCATCATATGAAGTTTTTATGGTAGAAGTAACCGAAGCAGAAGAAATAGATATGACAAATATCCCAACATCCATTTTTCCAAGAAAATATTGGACTCTCCACTTCGATGGAGCTAGATGTCACTTTGGAGCTGGGGCAGGAGTGATCTTTACTTCACCTGAGGGAAAGATCCTACCTTTCACCTTTAAATTAAACTTTGAATGTACAAACAATGGGGCTGAGTACGAAGCTCTCCTCCTTGGCCTCATCCTAGCCAAAAGAATGGGTGTCGATAACATTAGAGTGCTAGGAGACTCGCAACTAGTTGCAAACCAAGTCTCTGAGGTATATGAAACTAGGGCTGAACATTTACAACTCTACAAAACAACGGTATTAGATCTAAGCAAGGGATTTAACTTCATATCAATTGAAGCAATCCCACGAGAGCAGAACCTTCTCGCAGATTCAATAGCAACCTCAGCTTCCCGTTTCACTCCAAACAGTGAGTTGGAAGATACAAATTTCACAGTATCACTTTGTACTAAACCATTAGTGCATAAAATACCAAAAAACCCACTCCTGACTCATGGAGAAGCTGAGAATGATTTTCCTATCATGGATCACTTTGACGGATGATAGAGTCACTCTCGAATATCTAAATTCCTATGCGGAGCTACACCTTGCTTACTGCATAGTGGATCTTTCCCTAATACCACATTCCTCTTCCTATTTTGGAAATCCCATGGTAGAGTCTCCTCCACAAAAGGATCTCGATATCTATGAGGTAGAAGATGGAGAAAGCTTGGAACTACCTCCAGCCCCACCTGAATTTGAAGAAGGTAACGCTTCTTTAATAGAAGAAACCATTGACATAAACATTAGAACGGAGGAAGAACCAAAAATTTTGAAGTTGGGATCCTCGTTAACTCCAGAGGAGATAGAAATACACACCCAAATCCTCAAAGAACATCAAAAGGCTTTCACATTTAACTATAAAGAAATGACGGGCATTGCACCACACATCGTGGTACATAACCTTGTCACTAAACCAGATGCAAAACCAATTAAACAAAAGTCAAGACCAATGAAGCCAAAAGTGGCTCTCATGGTAAAAGAGGAAGTAATAAAACTTCTCCAAGTGGGATTCATCAAACCCATTGACTATTCACAATGGGTATCTAATATCGTCCCTGTTCTAAAAAAGAATGGGAAGATACGCATTTGCATAGATTTTCGGGATATTAACAAAGCTTGTCCCAAGGATGACTTCCCGTTACCATCCATTGACGTTATTGTTGATGCAACAGCTGGATTTGAACTGTTGTCCCTCATGGATGGGTTCTCAGGGTATAATCAGATTAAAATATCTGAACAGGATCAAGCCAAAACTACATTCATAACTCCCTGGGGAACTTATTGCTACGTTGTCATGCCATTCGGTCTTAAGAACGCCGGCGCTACATATCAGCGGGCAATGACATACATATTCCATGATCTTATCCATAAAATTGTGGAATCCTATGTGGATGACTTATTGGCCAAGGCCAAGAAGTGTTGTGATCATCCAGAAGTACTCTGTATCATCCTCTCATGATTAATTGAATATGGCGTCACATTAAACCCAGAGAAGTGTGTGTTTGGTGTGACAGGAGGCAAACTTCTGGGCTACATTATATCTTCACGAGGGATTGATGTCGATCCAGCCAAAATCTGGGCTGTTCTCGAAATGATTCCACCATCAGACGAGTCTGGAATCAGGTCATTTCTTGGGAAACTCGGTGCAATCCGAAGGTTCATCCCAGATTTAAGTTTTTCCATTCATCCAATCAACAATCTATTAAAGAAATATTATAGCATTGATTGGACTGAAGAATGCAACGAGGCCTTCGAAGCAGTTAAATGCTTCTTGTTGTCTCCACCCATGCTAATGCCTCCCAAACCAGACCACCCTTTGATCCTATACTCACGAGCCACTGATGTCTCGCTAGCCTGCATGCTGGCTCAAGAAGACAATGATAAATGAGAACGTGTGGTCTATTTCATTAGCCGAACGTTGCTCGATTATGAAACACGTTATACACAGGCAGAGAGAGAATGCCTTGCCATAGTCTTTGCAACAAAATGTTTAAGACATTACATGTTAAACCAAGAAACAAGGGTCATTGTAAAGACAGATCATTTACGAACATTCCTCATGCAAGGGTCTTTATCTAAAAAGGTTGGGTGTTTCATAACCTTAATGGGTGAATTTGAGTTAACATTTGTAAACCAAAAATCCGTTAAGGGACAAATCATTGCAGACTGGTTAGCTGACAATCCACTAGATGGAGGTGATCTGGTAAATCTGGACTTTCCTGATGAGTGTATATACTTTGTCGAAACCAGGCCCCCCATCTCTACATGTCCCTGGTACACTGATATCATCAATTTTATCATGGACCACACATACCCGGAAAGTGCCACATCACAACAAAGAAGGCGGTTACGCATTATCACTGCTAAATATGTTGTTTTAGAACAAGTACTCTATCGTAAAGCCTTCGACGACATGCTTCTAAGATGCGTCGACACAGAAGAATCCAAGAAGATTCTTTATGAATCCCACAGTGGGATATGTGGAGGCCACTTCGGTGGTCATGCCACTGCTCGCAAAATACATCGGATGGGCTATTTTTGGCCCACTCTCGAACATGATGCAGTAGAGTTTGTACGTAAGTGCCACAAATGCCAAGAATTCTCTCACGAGATTCACATGCCAGCACAATCCCTGCAACCAATAGCAACCCCGTGGCCCTTCTCCACGTGGGGTCTAGACTTGATAGGGAAATTCTCTCCCTCATCAACCGATGGCCATAATTTTATAATTACAGCCACGGAATATTTTACCAAATGGGTAGAGGCCATGCCTCTCACCACCGTACCAGGTTCGGTAATTGCCAAATTCATTCTGAACCAAATCATTTGTAGGTATGGTGTCCCACAAGTCATTATCTCAGATAATGGCACATCCTTTAAAAATGATGAGGTCCATGAGTTATGTAGCAAATTCAAAATAAACCATCACACGGCCTCTCTTTACTACCCTCAAGCCAATGGGCAAGCCGAAGCAACAAACAAAACATTAAAGGCTATTCTCCTCAAAACAGTCAAGGAGAACAAGTGAGATTGGCATCTAAAACTATATCCGGCCTTGTGGGCCCATCGAACCTCAATAAGAACACCAACAGGAGCAACCCCTTTCTCGTTGGTATTCGGGGCAGAAGCAGTTCTCCCACTTGAGGTTGAAATACCCAGTCTCCGCATCTCATTACAAGGGATTTTGGATGAAGAAGCTTACAGGGAGGCATGCCTCTCTCAACTGGAAAGCCTTGACGAGGCCAGGCTAAATGCTGAACAATGGCACAGAGCCTATGCTGACCGGATGTGCCGGCAGTATAACAAAAAAGTCTATGAGTGAGAAATATATGAGGGAGATCTAGTTCTAAGACTAGACAACCGGATTGATAAGAAAACCGGTGAAGGAAGGAAGTTCCGGCCCAAGTGGTTGGGCCCATACCGAGTCATGAAAGACTACGGAAATGGTGTGTATCTCTTGTGCACACTAGAAGGTGAGGAATTCAATGAAACTGTCAATTCCTTGCATCTTAAATGGTTTTACGCATAAGACATCAGAATCACCACTTGTACATTATAGCTACCTACATTGCATTAGTCATTTAGTTGTTTCATTTTGTCCACTCATTTCATAAAAATTGTAGTCAAGGAACTTACTCTTAAGCAATCTATTACAAATTTCTGAAAATATTGGCAAAAGCATTCAAATCACATCTCTTCAAACATCATCAAGTAATTTCAAATCTTCTCATCAAGTTTGACAGACAAGTATTGACGAAAACCATACCAAGGCATGCATACTTGGTTTTGCTCTTTCTTTCTACTAGGTGAAGTTGTCCTTACCTACGGTCTGTTCTAGAAGCTTCTTGGTGTCACATCTATCCCTCTTAAGTCTCTTTGAAAGAAAGGATATCCCAAAGTCACAGATCAGAAGTGTCAAAATCAAATAGAATCAAAAGTGCCAAGCAAACAGAATATTTTATTTTACACACTTCTTTGCCCCACCAACCTTCGGTGATAAGCCCGCATCTCTTACTAGTGGTGTGAGGTTGGGAAAGGAAAGAAGTGCCCTTACTCGCCTATATCTTGCCTTTGGTGACAAACCCATGCTTCTTACTAGTGGCATGAGGCAGGGTGTGGGGGGTCCATTCACACAAATTAACAAATCTTGGTATTCTAGAAATACAAATCAAATTATATTAAGTGAAAACAAATGTCCAAATTCCAAAGAGATCAAATCCTCAAAACCAGATTTTGTCAACCAGGTTGCCATTTATAGATCTAAGTCTAGATAAACTGGAAAGTAAGTGGCCTTCTGAGCTTGGTGGTAGTTCTGAGTAGGGTAAGTGTGTAGGTCTAAGTTTGGTTTCTGTCACTGGTTTGTCTATCTCTCATCATTCCATTAAGTCAAACTCATACAATTTGTGCCCTTCCCAACTCTTGGTGTAGAGCCCTCACATCTTACTGGTTGCGTGGAGTTGGGAATGGGGCAAGTTCATCTCTTTATCACTATACATTCATCACGTTTTGCCAACATAAGAAGAAATCACAGACATTGCCCAAAGAGGTCAAAAGTTCAATACTACAATGTGTTCATCATCACATATCAGCATTACAAAAAGCATAATAAAGTAAAACATTCTGTTTACTATCATTTGTCATCCATTGCATACATTTTGAAAAGCATGAAAACAAATACTCTAAAAACATCTAGTATACATATGGAAACAAGTCACAAAATTCTAGGCACCAAGAGTCTAGATCAAAAAAAGATATATATATATATATATGGTGTTTCATGTACAATGCCATCATGCACTAAGGCATGGTCAAAATGCTCAATGAGCCTAGAAAATACAAAAACAATCATACAAATATCTGACCAAAAGTCACTACAAAAAGACACTATGATCTCTCAATCTCTGCAAGATCCCTAAGAAGGTGTATGACCACGTGCCTAGGACTCCTGCTGTGACGACACTCTGAATGGACTGAGGGCTCATGGTCATGGCCAGTAGCTGTGGTCTCACTATGAGAGCGACTCCTCCTCATCAAGCGCTCAACAGTCCTATATCCAGCTAGCTCAGTGCGAAGGGAGGTAATGATCTTTGCCGCCTTCCAGACAGGGGCAAAGACATCTGTATGTCAACCAGCTGTTGAGGGATCCCCAACGTCCTCAGTGAGCTCGGCCCGAGTACCATCAGAAGGGAGCAATAGAGTGTCAGCACACACCAAGTGAATCAAGTCTCGCCATCCCTCAGCAGTCGCTGCAAATAAAAAGGAGAAACACACAAGTTAGAAAGTTGTCCAAAATAAAACCAAAGATGTCCCAAAACAACAAAAGGAAATAACAACTAAACAATTCTAACTAAAGCAAAGTTGACTCAAAATGGAGTAGTAACTCACTCGGATCTCCAGGCCTCCAGGAAACAAGGATCTCTAGGATAAGTGGCCCCTGAACCACTGAGATCTGCTACTGACTGTCATCCCTCTCCCACATCTGGAGCAATGTGATGGCCTCCCCAGGACTGGTCCATCTCCCCCTAAATCCTGAGAAGGAAACTCCTCTGAAATCAAAGTCACCTTCTCTGCGCTCTGCTCCACCCTCTTTACCTGCAATATATCCTAAGTATCATACCACTCAGAATCGTTGTCATCCTCCTCACCTGTCCTGGGAGCCAATCACACTCCCTCTCTCGGCTCCATCTAATATACTCCTCCTCCTTCTGCATCCACCCAAAAACACAGAAAAAGAGTAAGTTAGTAACAAAATCCTGACTAGAAAAACTATCAAGAACATGTAAAAATGCTAAAAATGCAAAAATAAGTAAATAAAACATTTGTTTTTTACTTTCTGTTGCGAACCGCCACCCTGTGCAGAGCGGAGGTTCCGTAACTGCCGCCTTCTAAGGCGGTGGTCCCGTAACCGCCACCCTGTGCAGGGTGGCGGCCTTGTCCCGAACCGGCAAATGGCTCGAAATCCCTAAAAACACCATTAAAAATGCAAAAAACACCATTTTAACTAAAATAAAGACCTACCCTATGGGCGCCCCCCCTAGAGACTCATTTAAAACTAGTATTTTCAAAAATAACCCCCCCAAGACAAAGATTTCATCATTTCTACATTTTAGGTTTAAAAACAATAAATTGAGAAGAACTAACCTGAGACTTCACGGGTCGATGTTCCACTCTCAGAGGCATGATCACTATCTCACCATGAATGTTTTGACTATACTCTCATCGAAAATCGTCACCGTGGGTCCCAGAGCTCAAAAACTATCAAATCAATCCACGCAAATGAATAGTAAAATGAGTTTGTTTTATATATAGCTTTTAAAATTGATTTTGAATGTCTTTGACAGGGTTGGAGCATTGACGGAGGTAAGTTCTAAACCCGCGTAGATGGTAAGTCCTCATTTCATATCAATTTAGTTTTATTTCTCAATTTATTTTATCTATCTGCACTTGAGTCCCCTTTTTCATTTTGCAGATAGCGGGATTTTGGATGGCGACTTTCCAACACACGGGCGTGTCAGGTATAACTCCTAACTCCCCATTTTGGGACTGCCATACTCGGATCCACCGTTTTATGCCTCTTCATGGCTAAGACGCTTCTCCGAGGGGGCAATATGTACGTACCCAAAATTGTAGGGTACTGCACCGCTGGAAAGATGTTACACATACCCCAATGATGATACAGGTCTCCTCGCAAGGTGTTCGGGATCCAGAAAAGCTCGCCAAGTATACGTTTGTATCCCGTATGCCTCATCTCGGCCTCCGTGTGCTTTGTTTTGCCCTCTGCCCCCCTTTTTCCTTGCATTTTGGTCTTAAGTGATGAGACCGCCGCCGCTGGGCGGCGGTCCCATGACCGCCGCCCAGGGCGGCGGTCCCGTAACCGCCGCCTTGCATAGGGTGGCGGTCCTGTGCGCATTTTCCAGAAAGTTCCGACGATCGTGTCAAATGTAAAATCTTCAATTTCTACCCACATTTTTCAGCTACTTTGCTTTGCATTTATGTTTTGGCCGCCCTGTGAATAGTGTTTTCACTTTGTTTAATGGTAAAAGAGTTCAATTCCAAGTTACCTTCTAGTGAATGCATTTGCTATAAATAGCCAGCTTGTTTTCAAACAAATGGCCCCTCTCCTTCTCTATTTAATCATTCAGTCTTTTGAGTTTCTTGCTTAGAATTCCAATAGTTTCATGTTTTGCATCCATTGTTAGTTTTCCTTTGTTGTTTAGAGGTCATTTGATCTTCTTGTTTCAATCTTGCTTCATTGTTGTTCCATGCAAGTCAGTTTAGAATAAGATAGTTTCATTCTTAGATTGGAATCCATTTAGAGTTGCAGGTTTTGTTTAGTCACAAAAGATAGTTTCTAGAACTCTCGGCGTATTTGTGTTGTATTCCCGCAATAAATCCCGCTAGGAATTGCATAGTCAAGCTCTGTTCACTTGCACTATCCCTCTCTTACTCGCATTGTATTCGGTCTATATCCAAAGCTGCCATTGTTCGAGTACCTTATTCTGCTGATGCTATCATATACACGCTTTTCTGGATTCAAGAGAACACGAAGGAATGAGGAGATCACACTGAGGGGACAAAGTCACACACAACTGGATTTACCACTATTCTGTAAACTCCAGGTTTGAGCTATCAAAGTTCTAGTTACAACATATCAAATAGAGTAGTAAATTATTTCATTTCAGTCAAAGTTCACTCTCGATATCACCAGGGAAGATGTGGGGATTGATAGTTTCTGAGAAACTATGATTCATTCCTCACTTCTGAGGTAGGATCGAGAGTCTTTCAATTTTTAAAAATTTAGTTGCTTAGATATTTAGGATAAATTCACAACTGCACATGCAAATAGCTACACCAGGCTACTTTGTTTGTTTTAATTCTGTTACTAGATTAGTTGTCCATTTTCTAAATATATTAGAATAGCTGCTCTTTTAATTTCATTAAAATACTTCATCAAAAATACAAAAATAAAAGAATACATGCATAGTGTAGATACATCTTTCATAATTAGTTTATTAGTTTTAGTTAAAAGTTGAATCATTTTGTATGACAATCACGGGACCTAGAGAGCCCAGAGAATACATATTTGAACCAATAGTGCCTCAACCAAATCTCCCCACAACACTAGCTGATATAGATCAAGACCTTAGGATACAGGTCTTTCGAGCAACGGTAAACCTACGAGCAATTAGTGAACAACTGAGAGAGTTAAATATTGAAGACGACAAGGCATACACATTTTGGTCAAATCATCCTAACTATAGACTGCCTTGATAAGATATCCGTATGACTGTACAAGGATTCGAAAGAGAACAAATATTTGGTTGCGATCCTTTAGTTCCACAACCTAATGCAGGAGACCTCCTCATTGACATAGATACTAGCTTACGCATGCAAGTTGCCAGAACACCTGTAAGGTATTCTGAGAAAATTACACAACTTCTAGTTCTAAACATAGAGGCTGAAAAGGCGTATGATTATTGGATAGTCGGAAGGAGAGATTGATTCTTCATATGACCATAGGAAGTCTGCACAACCACGAACTTACGGTTGTGATCCACAAGTCCCACAACCCAACGGGCCTACTAATCAATCAGATATTGACGTTGGTTTACGAACACTAGTATTTAGGTCCTCACCACTCCCACCAGATATCATTACACAATTCTCCTTATTAAATATAACAGCCAATCAAGCTAAGGATTTCTGGACTAGACCAGAGAATCACCCATAAAACCCTACAAATCCACTACACCTCCCATCACCATTTTCATGACCTTATCTGGAAATATACACGAAGCACCTACAGGTCACTTCCCACGTATCCAACAGCCAATAAATAGGATCTCGGTAGAGCTCGACATTGATTGGAGCCTCTGAACAACTATTATATCCGAATGATCCATTACACCAATTCAGGTTAGGAGGGCCTTCTTCGCCTTAGATTTGCAGATTCCATTATTGCGTATTGAGGATATAAGATTACCCAACTAGTTTGTTTGTATTATAATAAAAAAATAATAGAAAAATGTTGGAGGAAATTATGATTGAGGTTAAGTTGTAAGGACTAAACTAGAAGTTGTAAAGGAAGATAGTAGAAGATATCTCATGGTTTAGAGAGCTCGGAGGGGTGATGAAGAAGATGTCATAGGTGCCAAAGAGTTATAGAATTTGAGGACCATCTCCTAGGATGAGTGAATAATAGATGTGGAGGTTCCATTCTCTTATGGAAGGTATAATACATGAGATGTAGTGTACAATAGAAATGCATAGGAGAAGAGAAGGAGATTCAACATAGATTTGATGACACAACAAGAAGGATTGTGTAAGTAGTGCACAATAGATAAAGAGGCAACAAAGAAGAATCTTAGTGAAAATAGACCAATGTGTAGCGTTCATAGGGTGTTGTAATTCCTATAGAAGAGGGGGCATCACATGGTCAAAATCCCTATAACATGGCATGAATACAATCAATCATGTGAAAGTGAACATGCACAAACTTTACAAGGAATAAAGTGTGAGGCATAAAAACAATAAGAGAACTCAATGGAAAGAAAGGTGTAAAATATTATGAATAAATATTCACAAGAGGAGAGGTGAAAAATATTCTACACATGGTGAGAAACCAAGGGAAATTGTTCCTTGGTAGTGGTGGATAACAAATGCACCAACAACCTAGTAGCAAAGAAGATGATACAATAGTTGAGATTAGATTGCAAAATACATCCCAACTCATATAGAGTGACCTGGCTGGTAAAATTTCAAGAAGGAATCATGTGAGAGAAATGAAAGGTGGAGATGAAGATCAAAGGATTTAATGATCACATATTATGTGGCATCCTATTGATGGACGCTTGTCATGTATTATTGGGAAGAACATGACAATATGTCTAGTAATGCTCTATGACGGAAGAAAAAACATAGTGAGAGTGTGTAAGGATTGTCAGAATATTAATATGTTACTATTGAGAAAATAGGTGCAAATCTCCAAAGACACATCACAATTTCTGCATAGAGGAGAAAAAGATGAAGATGAAACACATGTGGAAAAATATTAAAGTATTGTGCATCCACAATGGAAGGATAAAGAAAGATTAGGAATTTAGAAGTGGGTAAAATGAGAGGATGGAGTCACCCAAGAGTGTGTGACTGGGAAAAGGAAAATTGCAAGGAGTAAAAAGATGAAGGGTACAATTCAACCTAATGACAGTGCACAAGGGTATTGCACCCAAGTCACATGAGGATAAAGGAGCATATAAGAAGATCGAGGAGGATGACCTAATATATCAGTTAGAGGTGATAGAGTTAGAGTGGTTGTAGATATGTAAGGCCGATAATGTGTATCTGAGTGATAAATAATGTGCAACAGAAGAATCGCTTGAAAAAAGGAAGATGAATGCACATATGAATATTTTTATAAGGAATAAAAAGATGAAGAGTTCACCTTGAATGAAAATGAGGAGAAGTGGCTAAGAGGAAATTTGTGACATTTTTTAATAAGGGAAGTGAAAGAGGAGGAGGAGAGATCCATGAATATCTCAAAATAAGAAAGGTGAAGGAATGTGTAAGTAATGGTGAGTACAAAAATGAGGAGGAACTATGAAAGGGATAATATATTTCTTGGAAGACAATATTATAAGATCAATTGGTGAAGGAGGTTATAACATTCTAAAAAATAAAATATTAATAGGAGAAATGATTAAGTGGATCCATGTAGATATCAAGGGAAAGGGCAGGGAAAATATCGCCAGAGGAGGTGTGCACAGTGGAGAGAAAGAGTTTCCAAAGGAAGTTAGAGAGACAAGGCATGTAGCTCAAGTAAAGACCTTGATATAAAGGGAAACATGCATAACAAGGAAGGAATATAAGGAGAGGTGCATGAAGGAAAATATGAGGATAAGGTGCAGATAGAAGATGGTTGAAGAGACATAAGAAGAAAAGGGGATGTATGTGGATGATTATATTGTAACCTATTATTGTGTAGACCATGGATAGATACATACATTAGAGGATGGCGTAGGATGACATATTACAACCCAATAAGGGACAAAAAAATAAAATATTGCAACCTAATTGGCATTAAAGAAAGGAAATTTTGTGACCTAGTAGAGGTCAAAATAAGGACACGAGAAGGAAGATAATGCGTAGAGAGTTATCGTTGAGATGGGAAGGGAAGTGTTTTGCAAGTGGATAGATATGCATAAGAGTGTATCCTGATGATGATATGGAAACAAATGAGGATAATCCAAGAAGGCTCTAGGAGGAGGTTGATGGAAAAGGGTGGTCTAGAATTTGTAGAAAATAGAAGATAGGGAAACACTTGGAGGAGGTGGTCAGTTTATGGTGGGTCTAATCCCACATATACGAAAAGGAATTGTAGGGAAGTAACAAAAAATATGTAACAAGAAGAAGGAAGATAAGAAAGAATAATTGTAGTAGTCTAAATCAAGATCATTGGATAAGGAATCCAATACTATAAACTTTAATAGTCAGACTTGGGTGGTTCTATCACTCACTCGATCCACTTGAGTTGGAGCTCAAGTTTTAAGTACCTCATGTGTTTGATGTAGAAGCATCAAAGGTTCAACAAAATCTTGTATAAACCTTTTGGTTAAGGCATGGATGTGTAAGGAAGATAATAATCACCAAGGGAATAAGGAGGACCTAATGTAGCAGTAGGTGATTGCAAAATATTGTGTGTATGGTTTGTGAAATAATAAATAGTGTGTGATTAGTGTGTAGAGGAAACACTATAGGTGAATAAGGAGGATAGAATATATTGTGTGTAGAAGAGTGTGCAAGGGATAAGTGTAGATCAATGTGTGTAGTTGGAAGAAGTTTAGCAAGGTGTATTACAAATGAGTGATTAGTGTAATGATTATATGGAATTATTCAGTACAGAGTGATGGACCACTGTGCACAAAGAAATTGTGTGGATGACATGGCTAAATGGAAAAACACTTCAGAAGGTGAAAATAGAGGTAGTGAAGGAAAAATACGCATGGATGTGTGTTAGTCTTTATCACTACCAACTATCAAATTTAGATGAGGTAGAAGGGAAGACAAAGGGAAAACATGGTAGATTTAGATATTTATAGAGAGAACTTCAAATTTTTCAAAAGTGAGAACATATACTATTGGAATAATTCCATCCAGAAAGTTCAAGATAGTTCACACAGACAGATATATTGGGCAAAGAGTTGACATAGAAAAGATAACAAACCACAAAGGAGAAGAAGATATATCCAATCCAAGAAAAATAAATTAAGGATAGGTCCATAGGATTACACATAGTCTATAAAGATCATGATAAAGGTTGTAAGCTCCATAGATGATCATTATTATTTTTAAATTTTTTAAATGCCTTGGGAATAAATAGAAATTTCTCCTTTGAATGTGAATCCACTATGTATTATGTAGTAGAATGTTTGATCAGGATTTCCATTGAACCATTTGCTATAAAACCTTGCATTAGATATACTCTACCTATATATTGGAATTTTTTTTGCAAGAGCCAGAGTACCATAGACCCAAAAAGTTATCCAAAAAGTTATCAAATAATTGATGGAAGAAAATATTCCCATGAGTCATGTAATACCTTAGGGACTTCATATCAAGGTTGTATTAAGGAAATAAAAGTAAAAGTAAAAGTAAACTCTTACTATGATTTTTCATAATTTGATAATGTCATACAATGAAGGATTTGGAGAATATTGCATAAAGATAAATGATTTGCTGTATATAATGAGGGTTTGTGGAGAAACCACAAAAAATTTATAGTAAGGAAAAAATTGAGATCTTCAACATAAATATGGCTGCATGGTTTTGATCACTCTCGAGGATTGTAAGGATATGAACACTATAAGTTTTGATGAATTAGTGGGTTCTCTCTTGTCCCATGAGGATAAGATTGATACTATATTCATGAGATTAAAAATAGGAAATTGTAACTAAGGTAAGTATTTCAAAGGAAAAATATCAAGCTAACTTAACTAGTAAAGGAAACATAAAAATTAATTTTCATTATTACGAAAAACCATGGAACTTTGTAAAAGATTGAAAAATGCCAACTAAGAATCAAGCTAATAAAAAAAGGTGAAAAAAAGCCATTCAAAGCTGAAAAAAGTGAGGAAAAAGAGAACTCAAATTATTTTATCACATGTTTTATTGTAATAAAGAATGAAAAAATATAAAAAAAACTATATCTTAAGAGTGTGGCTTGCGATTTAACATTATAAAGTGATGAAAGCAAGACATACAAGTTTTATAATCCTACTAGTAAATCCACAATTATTTCTAGGGAGTGTGATTTTTTTGAAAATGAGATGTATGGTGATCATTATAATATCTATGAAATGTTCATGAGTGAATGAGGGAAGCTTTTTGAATAATATTACAAGGGCATACAAATTCCTACACATGTTTCTAGTTCAATAGGAAACAATGCTAGCTCTTCCCAAGAGACTAATCATCCATTGCATCAACACCAAGTAAGCACATGCATCTATTGGATCCAAATCCAAAAAAAAAAGTTGGATCATAATTATTAGAGGAATCTCAAAAGTTTTAAATCTCAAGAATGTATTTTATTTAATAATGCTTTTTATGAAAATACTATGTTTACATTGTCATTTATTGCTAGTGAACCTAAGAGTTAAACAAAAGCTAGTAAAAGGAAAGAGTGGGTTGAAGCTATAAAAAATGAGATGGATTAAATTGAGAGAAATGATATATGGAACCTTTTTCATCCTCAAGGTTATAAATAATTCATTGAAACCAAGTGGATCTACCATACTAAAGTTAATATTTATGGGGATTCACTAGTTTCTATATTTATGGGAAATCATTCAATAAAGCATTTACAAGTAGTGAAAAGAGTTTTCATATATGTAAGAGGTAATTACAATCATGTTATTCATTTTAGAATAGAAAGTTAATTATTTCTATTTGGATACAAAAAAATTTATTGGGGAGGTTCTCTTGATGAAAGAGATTTTACTGTAGGTTATTGCTTCACATTGAGAACTGGTTTGGTTTCGCGGTCATCAAAGAAGCAAGCCATAGTTGTTTTATCCTCTACTGAAGATAAATATACATACATTACAAAATTGTGCACGCAATGTATGTGGTTGAGAAGATGCTTAGTAAATTTTGGAGAGGATCAATTTAAGCCTACACAGATTTTTGTGACAACAATAGGGTAACAAAAAATGTCTAAGAATCTATTTTTCTATGCTAGAACCAAACATATTGAACGCAATCATCATTTTTGTTAGTGTGAGTTATCCTATGTGTCCTCCTCTCATGTTGGAGGGTCATCTCACATGGGTTAGGTTTAGGGTTTCATATGTGTCATGCACTAGGATTACTCAACACCCTATATGTACCCCTTTTCTATTCATTTATGAGCATGACAAGACACTCCGCTATCTTTTTCTTATGAATAAGATTTGTTCGGTTATGCAAGTTTATTCATTTATTGATCGATTCTTACTGGTGATTACACTGGAGCTATTTTGATTCAACTTGAGTGCAACTTATTTGTGGTGCACAGTTTCCGATACGATCCGTCAACTCTTTCATGGTATCAGAGTGATGATTTGGTAAAACGTGCACTCGTTTTTAGTTGTGATTACTCTTATTTTTTCGTTCTTCGTGCAAGTTTTTTGATCTTAATTTCTGTCCTTTGTTGCTAACGCATTTTTTTTAACAAAGTGTTCTTGGAAAAAAAAATTTGTGTTCTTTGAGCAGGTATCACCTTGAATTTTTTCACGGTTTCTACAACAAACAAAAGGTTTTATGGTTTTTTTCTAAAAAACTATTTTTTTTTCTCTCTTTATTGTTGTGTTTTTTTTGTCCTTTTTTGCAACTACAGGTTTATTGCTTGGTTCTACATTCATGGAGGATCTCTGCTATACTTCGTGGAGGATCTCTATGTGTGGTATCCTATGCTGTGCTGTGGCGTTTTTTTAGACTACGTTTTTTTGTAATGTGGCATTTTTTTGGACTGTGGAGTTTTGTTTGTTGGCGTGGGCACAAACAATAAGGTTCTTCCCCTACGTGTTCCTCCTCCTGCCACACAAAAATCACGGCTTGCCAC